>CAJQZN010040892.1:0-39407 GCA_907164685.1 Colias eurytheme | reverse complement strand
ATTTTGCGTACCTGCTATGTGCTCCCGTACCTACAATAAAAGAACGTGGGAGGTAAGCTCGTGCTTAATACCAAACAGCTTAACTTCTTAGTGATAAGTATAATGGATTATAAATATGGCTGTTGAATCGTTGGATCTCGCACAAAGGTGTAGCGCAAGTTTTACGGCATTGCCGGCGGGGATCTATGCGACAAAGAATGTTTGATTTAAGCCCTGCCATAATGCGGCTGCCCTGTATAGCTGCAATATGCTAGAGGGGATGAAATGTGGTTTTACGATTGTACTATTGAGCGGACATGTCAGGTGAAATAAAATGGTGTACCTTTGATCCGCCGTACTCCGTTTGCGAACGCCGGCGCTGGCTGTGCCCTCGCAGATGGTGTGGTCTTGTGAATGTGACGAAGCGCCTTGGAGGGCTCCTGGCCGCAAAGGGCCGGCGTTGCTTGGTGTAGCGGACCTTGGGTGCGCGTGTGCCTCAAGATCAGTTTGCCGGCGGAGTGGCGAGTGACAGCCGGGGACCGCGGGTTGCGCGCGCTACATCAGTACGCATGCGTCCTCGGCGATACCGCAAGCAATTTAACTAATCTACGCATTGTATTTACGCAGCTTTTACCCTTTGTATTTCGAGTTTTATACTTATTCAGTATTTATTTATATAAGCATTTAATGCGAACGAATCATTAGACCGTGCATCTTAATGTCAATTAATCATTAAAAGTGTGGCAAAGAGATAATTAATATTTGTGTCGTTATAGGCCGATTAAGATGATATGTAGGTAATCAGCTGTTTGGGATTAGGTTAGATTATGTTGTATCGATCGTGCTACATACTTGACTAAGTGCTGTACATTTCATTGTTTTGGCTGCAGTCCAGAGACCGCATCTTACAGGCTTGTCCCTCAACGTATACACTGCACTCAAAGCACAAAGTAGAACTTCTCATCATTAATTTGGAAGTCGTAATGGATTCATTTCAGAATTTCTATCCAAGCCAGAAGCATTAAAATATTGTTCTTTACGAGGTTCAGTTTCATTTTTAAGAGGACTCCAATTTTTTTAAAAAGCTTTTATAACTTTTCTAAATCATGAAAGATGATCATTTTTTTTTATTTTTAAATCCAGGGTTCCAATTTACTAGAGATCGCTCAGAGGGAAAATGTTGGTAGAACTAAAGATTTTTTTCATAAGATTTTTTTCAACTTCAACTTCAAGTTAAATTCTTACACACATTATGACTTCCGACTCTAGTTCTATGATGTGGAACGTAATACTTCGTACCAATGCGTAGAGGCATTGGTACGAAGTATTACGTTCCACATAAGAATCGATATTCAAACTTCCAACTTTTAGAAAGTTCTTAATTTATAGTGATTTTTCTACACTTTGGCAATACGTACATTGTACATTGTACGTATATACAGTACGTACGTACATGAAAAATAGTATTTCGGCATCCATCCAGAAGCCTTATTCGCAAGCGATTTGCTGAGCATATTTTATGCTGAGCATATTATTATTGCAAAATATACTTTTCTAGTTGAAATTTATACATTGTAATTTGTACAGACATGAATTGTAAGAATATATTGTATCATCACTACATAGTATAAAACAAAGTCGCTTTTTCTGTCCCTATGCGTACTTTTAAATCTTATATTATCCGTTGCGTACTTTTAAAGATGTATATGTATGCTTATACATCTTTAAAAGTACGCAACGGATTTTGATGCAGTTTTTAGATAGAGAGATTGAAGAGGACGGTTTATATGTACAATTTATAAGATTTTAGATACATCGGGCGAAGCCATGGGTGGAAAGCTGGTAAATTATATTTCTGATCCCAAAGTCGCCCGTGAAATGTGAATTTTAGTAAATTTAGTTCATGTAGGGTGCTACGGAAATTGTAGAATGTGATTTGACTGTAGCTACAGATCAGTTTTTCCATAATATCGTATCGACTAGTGATACATTTTCTATTTAGATTCGAGTGGAAATTCTAAAATATGTATAAATCGTTATTAAAAAGAGGCCATTTTTTGTATGTTTGTTTGATGGAAAACAAAAACTACTTGGCCGATTTTAAATCTCTTTATTATGCCTGAGTGGCATAATAATATGCTTATTTTTTGTAGCCAGGGTAAATGTGAAAATAAACCGTATACGTATTATAGGTAATATTATAATCTTGAATAAACTTAATAAATATTTATTGTTTATACTAACATATCAGTAAGACATTGATAATTATTGTAACATTTTAATATTACGTAGGTAATTATTTTTTTAATCAGAAGACGTCGTAGTTATGTAAAATTATGTATTCAAATTTATTTTAACATATTTTTTTCTAAATTTCTTTATTTTAACAATATTTACATACAACGTTATCTAAGGTGAATATAAATTTGCAAATGAAAGAGATTCCTTTTAGAATTCAGCGATCAACTCTACAATTTCAATAAAATTATTCTAGTCCATCGGAAATCAAAGTGTAAGTGTACGGTGTCGATGTAATATTCCCGTACTTTGGAGAGGACAAAATAGTTTAATATCACCGACAGGTATTCGACTTATCTCGGAATATGAGAGTTAATGAATGCCACTGCAAATAGCTTCGCAGACTCCTATGAACTGCATAAGGAAGATGGCCGAAGTATGATGAAAACTTTAGTACCTATGTTACTCACAAAACAATTTCAAATGAGAAAGTTGATTTGAATGAGCAATAAAAAATTATGCAGGATCTAAGTAATTAAAATGATTCTGAAAGTTATAGAAATACCTAATAGTAAAATATTTTTACAGTTTTTTTTATAGATTTAAGTTAAAATAAATTGCATTTAATTATTTCAGGACCTTCAAATGCAACTCATGATAATTTCAGTTCATGTTTTCATTGTGTGCATAAGTACATGTAACTGAAAAATCATGAAGCAAAAACAGAATTTATTTCTAAATATGTAAATATACTGCGGAGGTCCGGTTGGGTCAAGGGCATTGCAGTTACTAAGTGCCGTGCTTGTGCCTCGTAAATATTCGATCAAAATCTTCTTTGTGAATTTTATATGCAAGGATTAAGCGAAATGTACATTAAATATCTAGTAATTTGTGTTATAATGCAGGTTTTCTGTACAGTCATTAATAGTGTAGGTAGGTAGGTATATGTTAACGGAAATTTATGAAATCAAGGAATTGTATACAATTCCTAGGAAATGTATGTAATTCCTAAAATTACACGCAAATGTGTGAAATACATAAATTATTTTATACACATTTCCTAGGAAATCTATACATTTCCTAAATAGCGATCGGATTAAATACATTTCCGTTATCATACCTATACTGCAAGGAGTAGGTCTTAGAGTATATATTACAGGTAGGGCATGCACCCGGGTTTACCCGGTTCCGAAAAACCCGGGTAAACCCGGGTTTTTTGATGATCTTGAGAACCGGGTCTGAATAGTATGAAACCCGGTTCTCCCGGTTCCGACCAAAATATTAAAATATAAAGTATTATTTATATTTTGCTGCATTATTTTAACAAATTTATTGTTATCTGGCAACGTCAGACTCACGTGCATCGCGAATTTTCGTGCCACGCCTCAAGCATGGCTCCGATTGGTTGTCTAACCTTAGATGCTATAAGTTTCCTACGGTTGTATTACCAAAAAAAATTAGGCTTCGAAAATGACAAAAATTAGGCTACAGAAATATTTTTATTAGATTTCTCGTGAATTTGAAAAGCTGTTAATTTTACTGATTCATATAATGATCCAGTCATGTTTTTGTTTTTGGTATCAAGCTGAAATTTATATCGAATACTCAAGTCTTCGGTCCCTTTTATGTGAAAAAGTCGAACTCACAAGCCAACGCATCAAAAGATACAGCCGTAAATGCTGAAAATTTTCGCAAAATTCGACATTCGCATGGGACTCAAAACCTACAGCTGGGTACTTTTCATGTTTTTATGTGATATTATGATAACAAGAGCGCCGAGACAACCGTCAAAACGCTAAGGAATAGAATACGCTATCGATACAAATTGACATAAGCGTCTGCGTATGATGTTTTGCCTAAGGATTCGGTCACACTACCAACGACGACGACGACCACGAACAAAATTTTCATCCAGTCGAAATTAAATAAATTGTGCAAAATACAATTAAAAAAATTTTTTCGAGATCAATGGATAAAAAAATAGGTTTCTCGTAGAAACGGTAGCTCCCAGGAAAAAATGTATTTAACCTTTTTTATAGATAATTTTATAATGTACAATTTTGGTTCCAGGTGATTGTATAACTTAACTTACCGTCTCGGCGAAAATCGCAAAAAAAAACTATTCTTTTATTAATTGACCTCGAATTAATTTTTTTCCGAGTACCGTAATGACGGGAGATTTAAATATTTTATTTTGAATAAATTTTGGCAAGATTTGAATTTTGGTCGTGGTCGTCATCGTCGTTGGTAGTTTGACCGAACCATAACCAAAATATCATGAGCTTATGTCAATAATTAGCGTTAGCAATTTCTATTCCTTGGCGATACTGACGTTTGACTAAGGGCCAAGGTACTTTTATAAGACTGATAAATAAAGAGAAGTATTGAAATTTTGTTTCTTTATTAATTTAATAAAATAAGACACAAGCCGCGTAAAATAAAAGGCCTATCAGGTACTTTTACAGTTACTTTTGTTTAATTTAGTATTTTTTCCGAAGTGTTATAAAAGAACCGGGTAACCCGGTTCTACCCGGTTCTGAGCTCGATTTGGAACCGGGTTTCAGAAACTTGGAACCGGATCCGGTTCTGCATGCCCTAATTACAGGTAGTATATAATATTATACTATAAAGTGTTCACAGATGAAGTGCGCCGATTAGCTTTTTGCTAAAATTGTCTAGTGATCAGTAGGTAAATTACTTTCAGATCAGACATAAAAATTCAAATCAGACAAAAATGCAAAACTCATTTAAAAGCATTGTTAAAATCGAGGTAAGAATCTAATTTTTTGATAATTTTAAAGCCAGATAACGAGACTAAAAAATAATGTAAACACGATGAAATCCACTAAGTATGGAAAAAACGATGAAGGATTAATGGTTGAAAAACAATTTCCGACGAAACTACGAGGCTATTTAAAAATATTGAAATGGCAAAGTTGTAGCCACTCATAAACTCAAAATTTTATGAGAAGTATTTTTTTTTTGTTATTCACCAGCCTGTACAATAATTTTTTTCACTATCATTCCAAGGCTCAGGATCCATTCGGTGTTCCCTAAAATGTTGGATGCAATTGCAGAGACATTCCTATTATTTTAGAGATAAACATACTATGATTTTATTATAATATTTAGATATTCCTTTCATGTAAAAAAAATCATAGTATGTAACTATGATTTTTTTTAATTTCCGTTCTAGGCGTGAGATTCATGATAGGAATTTTTATGTAGGTACTACTAGCGGTCCGCGCCGGCTTCGCCCGTGGTACATATTTACGTTTTCTCTACATAAGAACCATCATCGTACTTCAATTAATATTATAATAAAAGAATTATCGAAATCGGTCCACCCGTTCATGCGTGATGCCGTGACCAACTAAATAGACTACAAACTACAAAGTTTTTTTTTAACATAAATACGTCTATTGAATATTTTTTCAATACACTTAGGCACGTATTTTAGTGTACAGCCTTATTTTTATTTAATTTTACTAAACTATGTTCTAAACAATCGATAATGGCCGATAGGTCTTTCACTTTTTCTGATTTTTTTTACGATTTTCTGAAAATTGTGCTCTATCTTTTGGTCCTTTTTGACTTTGTTGTGAAAGATAATATCCTTGATAATATCATAATAGATATAAGCTTCTTGCATAATATCAAACTACAACATCCAAGGTTTCCATTCAACACAGACGTATCACGTAATATTCCACTAATATTCTTTTTAGGTCTGTGAGGATTGGCTTATAATTTTAACTACACCAATGTTATATCTGTATGATTTATTAACTGTGGTCTAAATGTCAGTGTCAATATTTGTAGTCAGTACCTAGTAAAATTTGAAACTGATTTATTACTGAGTTTATTGTTATTATTATTGATTTATTGTTGAGCTATGAAATATTATATCGTGAAATAAATTCATAAAACCTTTAATATCAATATATCTTTCATTTTCATCAAATAAAGTGTTAACGGTAGGTATACCTGTTATTGCCAAATCAATTCGTTAATTAAACTACCCATTTTCATGTTTTAGTTAATGTTCAATGCATTTACAGAGAATAAATATGTCAAGATTCAGGTTTGGAAGACCAGGCAATGGATATACTCGTGTACCAAATGATGACAGTGGTTTTTGCGACTCACAATTTGAAACACCGCCACAGAAGATACCATGGAAAGCGATATCATTAGCAGCATTTTTATTTATCGTCGGCTCGATATTGTTAATTGTAGGAAGTCTAATAGTAACTGGTCATATAGATACAAAATACTCTGACCGTTTATGGCCAATAATTCTATTAGGATGCATAATGTTTCTACCTGGAGCTTATCATATGAGAATAGCATACTGTGCATATAAAGAATATCCAGGATATAGTTTTTCAGACATTCCTGAATTTGAATAGTCCTTTGTAAGTAGGTATATATAAATTAAGTGCAATTACTTGTATGTATTGTGATGTAATTAGTTTAAGGAATCTTAAAGTTATAATATAAATATTTTAAACAAGTTGGTTTTTAAATTAAACACTTCATATAGTTATAGTTTAATGATTCATAATTTTATTTAATAAATAGAATGATAGTCATTTTACATTTTGTAGAGAGATAAAGAAAATCATTATGATTCTCAGATAATAATTCATATTTATTCCTAACTAAAACGTTGATGTTTATCTATTGGCTCTTTTGCCTTTCTTTTGAGTTTGAGTGAAGCTAGTTTGAGGAAGTGGGACAGAGTGGCCTGTCTTTTTCAAATGTTCAAAAAGTTTATTCTTTGATGGGAAGTCTGTTTGACAAACGACACATCTGAGATTAACTGCGCTACTGGAGTCCTCTGTCTCGCTTACTTTTGTCCGTACAGTTTTCCTATCAACTAGTTTTTTAGGCTTTACATTTCTTTGTACTTTGGGTAAAGTAGGCCTATCTCTTGGTAGAGCCGCTTCTCCTAGAGCATCATCAGTAGGTGTAGTACTGGAGACTTCATAAAGGTTTTCAGTGGATGTCTGTGACTGTGATCCCTTCTTGAGATTGGCTTCCTTCTTTGCTTGAATCTGACTTTTGAGCATATTGAATTTCTTTGCTTTTCTGCTGCGTGCCGGCCCTTCTATTTCATTGAAACTCATTTCATCATGACTATCATTACCTTCACTTTCAGGCATTGGAATGAATGACTTCTTCTTATTCTTCTTTTTCTTGTGACTCTTTGGTAGGGCCTAAAATTAAACAAATTAATTTATATAAGACTAGCTTTCCACCCGCAGCTTCGCCTGCGCAGTCAAAGAAAAACCCGCATAGTTCCCGTTCCCGTGGGATTTCCGGGATAAAACCTATCCTATTTCCCGGGGTAAAAAGTAGCCTATGTCCTTTCTCGGGTATCAGAATATCTCTATACCAAATTTCATGCAAATTGGTTCAGTAGTTAAGGCGTGATTGAGTAACAGACAGACGGACAGAGTTACTTTCGCATAAATTATAATATTAGTATGGATTAATTTCCCTTAACATCTGAACTGGTACAAAATCTTATGAATTATAATAGATTCATTGTGTCAGAAATGGAATTAAATAATGTATATTGTATGATATAACTATGTAACGAAAAAGCTGTTTATTGTTTAAATTTCAAATGAATCAAAGTAAAACTGGATAGAAAACAAGTTAAGTACCAATTTTATGCACAGCAGCATATAATTTTATCAGTTAGATTTATTAGTTACCTGAACCTTATCCGAATCATCACTTAAAGTCTCCCTTATATTGTCTTCAATATCAGAAGTAGAATTTCCCACTTGTTCGTCTTCTGTTTGTCCATTAACTTTCTTGCCCTTTTCTTCATCAACTTGATCATCGTTTTTACCGTCACTATCCTCGTCTTGGTCAGATATATCAACATCATCATCAAGAGTCATATTTGCAACATTCTCCTTATGTTTTTTACTATTTTCGTGATTTTCAAAAGAATTGATATTTTTGAACAGCTTATTACAAGCTGAACAGTACAGGTTTTTTAGTGCAGCTTTCGCTTTTGGCGAAGATTTTGTGGCTCTGGATGCTTCACTTGGCTAAAAAAGAAGTCAAATTAAATAAATTCATTATATTTAAGTAGAACACAATAATAATGTTGATATGAAAGCAGACCAATATGTAATAGTAGAGTAAAAATAAATAAATAAAAACAGTTTATTGCACAATGCACATAGAATAACAATTATTAATAAAAAAGTAACTAATATAGCTACTGTACAATAAAGCAGATTTTTTGCGTGTACTGCATTTCATGAACTTTCTTCAATTAATTTAAAATAGAATAACCATCCATATCTATAGTTACAACTGTCACTTTATTACCTCTTCCGTCTTAGAACTATCTTCATTGCTACTCTCCATGCCTCCTTCAGAAATAGTATCGTCATCGGAAGAAAGGCCAAACTCTTCGGCTAGCAAAGATTCTATTTCACTCAACTTTTTCTGATAATCTTCACTTTGCAAAAATGAAGAACCTCCCTCTTTCATTTTAGCCTCTTTTATCTCTTTTTGTCTTTGAATTATCCTTTCACGCCTCACTTGTTCTGCCTGTAAAATTATGTTCGTTTTTAAGTAATTAGAGCACACATAGTATAAATCCTTACTAATATAATAAATGCGAAATGTCTATCCATCTCTTTTTCACATCTATACAACTGAACTGATTTTGATGAAAGTTTGAACGCACTAATCTCAGGAAGTACTAGTTCGATTTGAAAAATTATTAAGGTGTTAGATAGCCTATTTATCGAGGATCGCTATCACGCTAAGACCAACAGGATCGGAGCAACGCGAGTAAAACAGCAGGGCACAGCTAGTTTATACTATACAGGGTGTCCCAAAAAGTAGTGATGAACGGAAGCTGGGAGGTAGAGGACCTAGAGAGCTATCCGAATCACCCCCATGTATGTTATGCGATTTTTCGTATTTTCGGAGTTATGACATTTTTTTCAATTTTTCATCTATCGCTGAGTACGATGAGATTTTTATTTATGGTGACGTGACTTATTGCGCTAGATGCTTGATTTTTTTTTTGTGTGGTATGCTGAAAGATAGGCCAATTCAGTATGGTAACATTTACTATCGTTAGATCTTCGAATGGAATAAAAAAAGAATTAAATGCCAAGAAAGATAAAATTACCCAGTATGTTCACAACTTCAAGGGCCCATAAAAAAATAAAATCACATAAAAAAAGTTTTCCATTTGGCTTTTAAAA
This sequence comes from Colias eurytheme, assembly GCA_907164685.1. Classification (NCBI taxonomy): domain Eukaryota; kingdom Metazoa; phylum Arthropoda; class Insecta; order Lepidoptera; family Pieridae; genus Colias; species Colias eurytheme. Next base: position 29,940 of record CAJQZN010040892.1, on the reverse strand, counting down.
ACTCGCTCTATCTATCAGGTAGCTACCCTAAAAATTTCATTTTATTATTCAGAAGGCTTCAATCGAAAAATTGAAATCTAAATGTGGTAAGTGCAAAAATTTGATTAACATGATGATCATTAAAACCAAATTAAAACCCATAAATAGGTGTTTAATTACCAGAAATTTTTAAAATAACCCCGCTGTTGCTCAATGCAAGTGCGACATCACCGTAAAAAGTTGTCTTTTAAATGTCTGAATGCCCTTTTATCATTTTTAATGGTTTCTTCTGCTACTATGAATTTCCGGGTTATTTCGTCCAAATTGTAGCATTCTCTCAAGTAGCCGAGGTCTTTTTAGTATCCCCATTGAAACAAATCAATGGGGTTTAGGTCGAGGGACCGTGCAGGCCAGGCTTTAAGGCAGGCGTCACCAGCGCATGCGCAGGCTGCAACGACCAATCCATCTTTCAGGGTATCTTTGCCCTTTAGCCTGGCCTCGACGGTCCCCGGACATAAACCCTATTGATTTTTTTCCGTGGGGATACTACAAAGACGAGAGACTGCCACAATTTGAACGAAATAACCTGGAATTTCATAGTAGCAGAAGAAACCATTAAAAATGATAAAAGGGCATTCAGACATTTAAAAGACAACTTTTTACGGTGATGTCGCACTTGCACTGAGCAATAGCGGGGTCATTTTAAAAATTTCTGGTAATTAAACACCTTGTTATTGGTTTTAATTTGTTTTTATTAATCATCATGTTAATTCAATTTTTGCACTTACCTCATTTAGATTTCAATTTTTCGATTGAAGCCTTCTGAATAATAAAATGAAATTTTCAGGGTAGCTACCTGATAGATAGAGCAAGTTTTTAAAAGCCAAATGGAAAACTTTTTTTATGTGATTTTATTTTTTTACGGGCCCTTGAAGTGGAGAACATACTGGGTAATTTTATCTTTCTTGGCATTTTAATTCTTTTTTTTATTCCATTCAAAGATCTAACGATAGTAAATGTTACCATACTGAATTGGCCTATCTTTCAGCTTAGCACACAAAAAAAATCAAGCACCTTCCGCAATAATTGACGTCACCATGAGTGAAAATATCACCGTACTCGGCGATAGGTGAAAAATTGAAAAAAACGTCATAACTCCGAAAATACGAAAAATCGCATAACATACATGGGGGTGATTCGGATAGCCCTTTAGGTCCTCTACCTCCCAGCTTCCGTTCATCACTACTTTTTGGGACACCCTGTATAATAAGTAGAAGGAAAATGAATTGATTTATTAACATTAATGTTTTTTTATAATTTGTTCTACCTTTCGTTTATTTTCTTCAGCCTTCTCTTGTAATAGCTTAGTATGTTCAATGACTCTTTTATCCCGTCTACGAACATAACTGACTAGTCTTCTGATCTCTTCATTCCTTTCCTTACGAGCCTTCTGTCTTATTTTATTATTCTCCTTTTCCATTAATTTAATAACACGACGATTGTCGCCTTGTGATATTTCAAATTGATCAAGCCAAACATAGCCTGGAAAAATAATTCAGAATAATGAGTAAATTAGTACAGAAAGTATAAAAATTCATTACAATTTGACATTGATGAGTATCTTATATTTAAATTCAGTTCAGATTCCTTCAGCTTATAGGTTTTTTTCAAGCTTTATGTTGGTTAAGACTATTATTTTTTAAACACACTATTATTATTTTTACAGGTGTAAGAATATTCCTAATTTTAATATGAATAACCAGCTATCACCACTTAACAATTTTTAAGAAACCTGAAATACTAATATCAAAATAAATTGATTCATGAGTTATCTGTAACAACAATTAGGTATTTCTTAAAATTACTTTTATTGGTAGAAAAGGCCATCCAATATGCATAAAATTCATGGACTTCTTCATAAGGGGTTGTGGAATTTCCAAACTTGGGAATTTTAGCCACATCTTCAGGATCATCAAGGAAATCTGTTTCTTCAGTGGCCAATTTAGAAAATACCTGAAAAAACAAGATTACGGCTGGTAAAAAAAAAAAATTATTCATAAGTTTTAACTACACCATGTACAATATTCTAAGGGCCGATTTTTCAATCCATGGATAAAACTTATCCGCCCAATAAAGTATTACACGATTATATTAAAATGTCACCCGTAAACTGACCAAGACAGGCAAAGAATACATTTTTGAAATGGTAGTTTAATACGTTATTCGACGAATAAGTATTAACCAAGGATTGAAAAATCTGCCCTAATAAAAATAAAAAATTAATTAGTATATTAAACATCTGTATATAATAATAATAAAGTCAATAAGTTAAATTAAGCTGTTTTATTGAATTAGAAATTTAATAACTTTATGTAATCTACATAATATAACAAGAAAATGCATTACACATATACTTTTTATAGCCTACCTCAGAATAAACTCCATAGAATCCTTGTGGATCATCTCCAAAGCCTTTGTAGCAGGACGGACTAAAGTAGGGATAAACATCAAGGCTGTCATCATTGTATGAGCTTCCTGCTCCTTTCAAAAGCTGCTCACGGTGATTGTCATACCTGAAAATTATGATTTAAAATTTAGCTATTTGCATGAGTTGATTGTTGTATTGCTATGGTGATTTTATGAAAGAAAAATTAATACAGCTATTACGAAACTTACCAAGCGCGTTCTTGAGGATCAGAAAGCACTTCATAGGCAGTTTGAACAAGTTGAAACTGTTCTTTAGCTTCCTGTAAATTTTCTAGGTTTTTATCCGGATGCCACTGCAACGCAAGTTTACGGTAGGCTTTTTTTATGTCAGATGCACTTGCGTCGCGCGCTATGCACAGAACTTCGTAGTGGCACTTCATTGTGTTTTCATTTTATGCAGCAAAAATACACAAACACTAATAAATAAAGTACCGCAAGACCGCAAACATATATAACCTGGGTGAAAATATAGTTCAATATTCGGTGGATTTATCACTGTTTAAATACTTTTTAATGTTCGTTTATAACATAGGAACTAAAATATTGAGATCATAGATATAAGATTTATATATTTATCTGATTACTTTAACTTATTTGCACTTTTATTTTAAAGCAATAAAATGACGTTCGTCTAAAATTTTAGACGACGTCCATGCTTTTTTGTAAATTTATAACGAGGTGACAGTGACATATGTCTAAAATCTTATGGCACACCTACACCGTACCCAATGCTTGAACATTTTATATGGTTACAGCAGGTTACAGACTAATGCAATTAAAAACTCAGATCATATTTTGAGATAGTTAATTGAACTCAAAACATGATTGATTTTGATTAAGTCTAGCGGTCCGATTTGGTAGATGAATGAAAGAATTTTTAAAATCAGTCTAATAATTTCAAGAGTTCCTGAGATTAGCGAATTCAAACTCTTCTACTTTGTACACTGATATAGGTACGATAAAGATGTTCTTTTCAGATCACAATTTTGACCTTGATATAAGATCAAGATACAGACAGATCAGAATGAGATTTTTTAAGTAAATATTCTACAGAACTAAACCTGTTCTCAAATTATTATTATTATACCTACTTATTAAAAATTACTTTGTTTTCGATAACCATGAGAAATGCTAACTACATCTTGTAATATCAAATTGGTACCAAATAATTTGAAACGAAAATAAAATAAAAAGCTTTAAAAAAGAAACACATTCTGTGCGATCCTTGTTTTATCGCTTTTATTATAGGTATATTCGTTATGTTTGCATAGGTACATAACTATCTATAAACGTAAGGAATGATGCGTAATCTTGTAAAAATAAAAAAAAAAAATAAAAAATAATCATTTAATTAAAAACAAAAGTAAAAGCATCTAGTATATTGCCATAAAACTGCCCGATGTATGACTAAGACTCGAATGTTATAAAACGTCTGTTCCAAGCGCCTTCTGAAGGCTTCCTCCAATAGCAAGTACCATATTCGTGGATGTCCTGAAATAATAAACACCAAAGTTGAAAAAATAAATAATTAGAAATAAAAATATACACAGTTAATACATAACAAAAAATAAAATAATAGGAGTAAGGTAAGGTAACGGCACCAGTCGTGGACAAGCATCCAGTAATGGACAAAATAAATATTAAATTTAAATATTAAGACCAAAATTAACGTTATATAATTTGGCAATACTTAGGGCTCTTTCAATTTATGCGTTTCGTATCGGACCGCTACAGTGCCGAAGCGGTGCGTTTGTCGTACGGCGCACGGCCGGTCGTTTGTTTTCATACAAAATGCACGGTGCGGCAACAGCGCGGCGTCCGTACCGCGAACGCTCGACAGCAGGACGGCAACGTCGCAAGTCCCATAGGGATGTCGGAAATGCAATAAAGTATCGATATATATCGTATCGATGTTTTTTGATAATATATCAATATCGATATTGATATTTTTATTACAAAATATCGATATATCGGTATGATTTGTCATTTGACAGAGAATATTCGTGCTCTAAAAATTAATTTTTTGGTCTAATCTAATTCAATCATCTTACATTTCTACGGGTACTCAAGTATAGAAATACGCGCGTTTTGAGGTTATAATGTATAAGTCAGTCGTGGTAATTATACGGACGGGCAGTTGAAATTGAAATTGACTAACAGCGTTGCCAACTTAAAAACCAAACTATAAATTTAAAACAGCACTAGCATACAAACGCACGGCAGTCAGATACGCTTTCAATTTAAGCGTTTGGTAACGGACTGCTACCGTACTGCAACGGCACGGCAGCGGGTTATAACTAGCGGCACGGAAAACGTGCGGCAGCGGTCCGATACGAAACGCATAAATTGAAAGAGCCCTTAAAATAAAAGTTTGGTTCATAAGCTATCAAAATACGACATTTCATCATATTCGGCCAAAATTTTTGAAGATGGCAGAACGTTATGTTTAGATGCTGCGACTCGTTTCGAAGAAATCCGTTTTTACTAAGAAAATCCTTAAGGAAGTGAGGACACAATTTTGGTTATAAGAATTTTTGTATAAATGTCAGCAAAATTTGATATTACTTTTATTTATAGTAGTTAAGTGTACGAAATATTACACGATTTAGTATCATGATAGGTTATGTTGTTTAAATAAAATTCATCAGTGTCCATAACTGGATTTAATTTTAAGGATATATCCATTTATGGACATATGTCGAAAATAAACTTTTTTTAAAGGTATTAATTACATGCGCTTTTCTGTATTGTCTTTTCTTTCTGATTAATAATATACCTATCACGACCATTTCAAACAAAGGGTTCCAATATTGTACAACAATTGTCCATGACTGGATTTGCTTTGGTTCCAATAATGGACATTGATATTTTTTGTTAAAATTACACTAATGGGTCCAACAACATAATATCTATCTAAACATGAAGAATATATTTTAGAAATTGTTCCCATTGGGGTCATTATGTGCTGTGCGACTCGTTCTCGGCTTCTAGAGAGTTCTCTGATGAACTGTTTGGATCGTTGTCTGCTGCTAAATTTCACCACCATATAGCATACACGCTTAAATTTCATCCACACCATCTTGACAACAGTTTAAAAAAAGCTTTTTGCCTCGTGCTACAATTTGGAATCCATATATCGATGGACCGATCAGATTAAGGCTGCTGGCGGATTCAGATTGGCGATTCACTTCACGAGTGTAGCGGAATGCCAGGAAACAGAGAGATATGGCGGAACATCGTGAAGCGGGTAACATCTACCCCCCCTAGAGTGATATGACGAAGAAGAAGAAGTCCCAAAATGGATGGAATGGCAGTACTTTTTTTAGTTATATTTTTCATCCCTGACTTATTGAGAAAAAAAACCATATTGGTGTTTCTTAACGGACATAACTCGTATTCAACGATGCATTTGTCCAATTATTGCATAGAAAATCGAAATTAAGACTGTTTTAAATATTATAAGTATGCAAAATAATAAATAAGTACTATTTTTTATAAATACATCCCCGATTTATTGTATTCCAATCATCATTTTCAAGATTCTATTGATAACTATAAGTCTTCTCCAAGTGTAAATAACTGGAGAAACGACATTAGGTACAGTCCATAAATGGGTGTTCATAACTGGATGTTGTCCAAAACTGGGTGTCCATCATTAGATTTTTCACTGTCCAACACTGGTGCAAAAAAGTGGTTTTTTAATTTATAAATAACTTCATTATTTATGCATTGTATTCTTTTTTCTAACATTGGTTACGTTAAACTAACATAGAACTAAAGGTATAACTAAACAATATCCAATAAAGTTAAAAAACCTACGAGAAATTTGCAAAAAACTTCAATTTTTTCCTTAATCTGTACAAGACTGGTGCCGTTACGTTAGGTACAAATAGAGTAGCTACTTCAGAAATTATACAAAGAATTGGTTAAATATGTATATTATAATTATTGAAATAAGAGGTATACATATTTCCATTAATATATTATTACCATTATAATTTTTATTAAACCTATAACAATGTTATAAACATAAAATTATAATTTTAAATAAGTTACCGATCCTATCGATGTATAAATTACTAGAAACACATTTATATCTAAATTATATTACTTTAAATTATTATTAAAAATATGTTTAATTAAAATTAATGTTAGAAATTACTGGTCAATGGTCATGTTATTATAATTAGTAAATATGTATTTTATGAACTAGAGCAAGATTCTGATATGGTCTGACGAAGATTTTTGCGTTTATTCACCTGGAAATTTTAATATTTTATTAAGTGTTATCGTACGCGTTTCATTTATGTCTACGGTCCACAATTATTATAATATTATGTACATGAAAACTTATAGCTCATTTGTAATTTCAGGTTCAGCGATTTTCAAATTTAAAGTCTCAACACAAAAACATTGAGCTATTATTACATGCGCAAAAAATACTTTTCGGTAATATCATCATCAGCCCTTAAACGTTCCCACTGCTTGGACACGGGCCTCCTTTGAGGGTACAGGCCAAATATTACCTAATATACATATAATATTATACGCTGGTGATGTCATCGAACTTTTGATTCATCGACATGTCGGTTTCCTCTCCTTGGTAATATATTATGTCAATAAGTTAAAAATAATATGGGTATGTACTTACTTCCATATCTTGATAGCTAAGAGAATACATTGACTTAGAAGAAATGACAGTTGAGGGATGGTGTTCGTTTGAACGCAAATTTAGGAGCGGTTCCCTCCATTCTTCATATAGATCTTTGCGAGGTCCCAATGGAGGAACGGGATTTGTTCTACAGTTGTCTATAATCCACTTTTGTTCTCGAACTGAAGGAGATCTGTAGAAAATATTTTTGATGCTTTAAAAAAATGAATAATGAGAGCACAAATTATTAATAATTCCAATAAAGAGAGTTTAGCTAAATTGTACATAATAATATGTCAAGGGTGATTGTTTTTTTAGATTAAGATACTATTTTTTTGTAAGCACCTACTTCCTCCACTTAAAATTGTTGTAGCAGAAAGACACGGTTAAACATGAGGTGATTGGTATATTAACAATTTTAAATAAATTCCCCTTGTATTTCATAATAGATTCTTCATTAAAAAACAATTTAATTTTAACAGGATATAATATGTTTCCTTTTGCTACGTGCAACGATAGGTGTTAATGCGATACGACTTAAGCATTATCAGACGGATAACTTGTGCAGTCAGCTATTTAGTGATCGAAGCGGGATAGTAGATAAAGCAGACACGCCGTCATTGTATAATAGCTAACACTTCCTTAAAAATAACTCATCCATCGATATTATCTTCTCTTTAAAGTTGCCGACGTGTTCACATTAAAAGTATAAGAATAAAATGATAATAATATAGAGATGAAAATGTACTGACCTAATTATAGCAGTGAGATCGTGAATACTGTAAACGACTTTAGTTTTGGGATCATAAAAGCCGTCGCCGGTATCATAATAGCCGATGGGTATTTCTCGCGGCGGCTGTTCGGGGGTCATGTACGATTGCCCAGCCGGTTGCAGCCCAGTATTGTATTCGATAGTGAATCTGGTAATAATATTATTAAAATTATAACGGATTGTGAGTAAAATAACATTATAAAAATAGCGTGTGTGCCGAGCACACGTATGTAAAGTGAAACTTCTTTGGCAAAATTCAAAGATACCAAAATCGTCGCCTTGCTCCTTGATGTGACGGTATTGCCATGACGCGACCTTCAAATTTGGCTCGAAACGCGCCTAAGTTTCACTTCAATAAACGCTAATTACATTCTAACGTTAAAATGCTAATAATGGTAGAGTTTGACCAAGATTTCTTACCACTTAATTTTTGGATTATATAGGTACTTTTGTTGTGTTTCACGGAATGGATTCGCAAGTAAAAAATATATCGAGAGAAGGTTTAGTACTTTAAAACACAACTATTATAGCTATCGATAAGTAGTAATTTTATTGATTTTTTTCGTTTATACAACCAACCTTCTATCAGGCATGCGGCAGTAGTTCCAATCTATATCGCTATATTCCAAGCCGTCAGAAAATATGAGGTTCCTGTCAATTAAAGCCCCTTTTTTCCACTGCCCTTTAAGGACTTCCCCACTTGGATATATCAGTTCCCCGCGGCCGTGGAACAGCCCGTCTTCAAACTCTCCTTGGTATATCACGTCTGTATATTTATGACGTAAATAATATTATTAAATTCATAATTAACTTTCGTCAAAATCTACTATATCTATCTCTCTATCTGCTATCTATAATTATTTTGTCACTTTATCAAATGCGTTTTAAAATTAATTTTTGATCTTCCTCAAAGAAAATAATCGCTTAGCTTATATCAAATTTAAAAATATACATTTTGATAAATAATGTAAAACGATATTAATTTGTAGATATGAATCCTAGTATAGAATAAAATATGTTTAAAATCGAAAGTAGACATTAAACAAAGATGTGATCATGAAGAATAATAACGTAATAAAAATTCAGGGATCTCTTTAAAAAATAGGTAACTGTGGTACGCAGGTAGAATACAAATTAGTACGTGTTTCATTATAAAAGTCAATATCGGCCTCACAAAAGAAGAATTAAGTTAGTTGCTTGTGTAATTTTCTTCTAGATTGTATTTTTATACATAAAAATTCAAATGAATTATGGAAAGGAAATCACATTTTTATTCATTGTTATGTATATAATATTAATTCATTATGCTTTAGCTAATTCAATGAAAAATATTGTAAGTAAACTAACTTTCCACCATCAAGAACCACGTTTTGGTGAAAAAAAAATCAAAATCGGTGTAGTATTTTCTGAGTGGATCGCGAACAAACAGTTTTATTATTTTGTAATATAAAGTACCTATTTATAATTGAAAAAGCCTATATTCAACAATAGGTATATATGTATAAGCAATATTTTCAAATAATTCCATCCCATTTTCAAAATAGTAAATACCCAACTTTCCTCATAAAACCAGCACTAAAGAACATTAACATTGTAGGTCAAACACAAGTAAGAATACCATTGGGAAATTTGTACACTCCATAGCCGCTCATACCCAGCACATCCCACGTGCCTTCATACTTAGAGCCCGTCGGGAACTGCTTCGCCGAACGATGGACCCGTGGTATGTCCAGGGACACAGATCTAAACAAATTGACAGTATTTTTTTATGTTAAATTAATAGTTTCGTAAAGAGGTTGTTAAGGGTGAATGATATTAGATAGAGCAAGATAGGATATCGCGAAACCTAACTCGCTATTGACACTGGGAGGTTACCATGTTATAAGACTATAGCTGCAATAATGTTTCCAGTATGTGAAAGTGATGGCGCTAGACGACCTATAGATAGCGCTGTCATTTTCAGATTGAAATTAATACTGCTTTGTTGATCATGTTATTCGACTTCATACAGATGATATTTTAAAGGTTTAAAATCTGTTTAAAATTCTATAATTTGAACTCTATATAATAGACATGAGCTATTTTGTTTCGATTAAATAAACGAATATAATTCCCAAAATAGCATAAGACTGGGTTGGATAAATTTTACAACATTAATTTTTATATAGGTTTTACTTCTTCATCAACTTATTACTATGATTTAAATTTATATTAATATTATGTAAAAAAAACTAATTTCCGAACCGAATATTCGACCGAAATATTTGTTTGTAAAAATTTATAATAGCTGCTATAATTTAATATATATATAATGTTAATGGGATCTAGTGTTGTGTAATATAAAATTGTTTATTGTAATTTATAATATATTTGCATGTTCAATTAAGAGCCAGAATGTTTAAGAGCCTATGTAATATGTATCTACCTTTTTTTTTTTTTTTTTTTTTTTTTATAGCGGGGAAATCTTCCAAAGATACCCACGGCCCCCGGGGAAGGAGCCGTGGGTTATGTCGGATTCTTACCGACTAAAACCCCACTGTGTTCCGTCGAGCCGCTTTATGATGGGGCCGCGGGTATTTGTTGGAATTCTTCCGCGACAATATGTATCTACCTAACATCGTTGTAAATCTACATTCTGCAAATAAGTAAATTTGAATTTGAATTTTAAATAAACAAGGTGTTTGTATTCAAATTCATCAAAGATACTTGAAAAAAGGAAACATTAAAAAAAGCCTTTGACTGAACATACCATTGTTTTTAAGATAGACAATATGGAAAGGAAATCACATTTTTATTCATTGTTATGTATATAATATTAATTCATTATGCTTTAGCTAATTCAATGAAAAATATTGTAAGTAAACTAACTTTCCACCATCAAGAACCACGTTTTGGTGAAAACAAAATCAAAATCGGTGTAGTTACTACAGGCTATTTATATAAAATTTGTTAACGTCAAAACAAAAATAATGATAATATATTTCAGCCGAGGCAAAAGTAGGTAACATCAATCTTTATAACATCATGAAGAATAAGCTCTCATCTAATATAATGGATACAGTATTTTCTTTGGTCCTAACCACTTTACCTTATGAAATAGAATTTTGTATCAAGTAGTTAATTTACAGTGTTATGTAAAATGTTTACTTAATAAATTGATACACAATCCAGATGTAAATTAATATCCTGTTACTTACATATGTTGCATAGTTTTAAAGATTTAAGCATACCTACATAGGAAATAGGGACAGAGAGTGACTTTGTTTTATACCATGTAGTGATGCTGAGTCCATAAATTAAAAGTAGAATTAAAAAAACAGATTATAATATTATTATGATTATATGTATGATTGTATATTTTCAAACTAAATATTTTTTTAAACGTCTTACTTGCATTGCTCTTTACGGGATTCTGAAAATTTTCTCATCAACTCTTCCCATTGTGATACTCGCTTGGCGCCAAGCCTGAATAGAAATTAATTAATTTTTAAGGAATTTTTATGGCTTTCGACTCAATAATTGATCCTTGAATCTTTGAAATGAATATGGCCTTTTATTTTCAAAATATATAAAAATATATATTTTAAATTCCAAAGCTTCATGAAATATAATAAAATGTACTATGACGCGCATAAAAGACCAATAATCAAAATCTTCGATGAAAGCTGGTGTTATTATTTAAACCGATATATTTTTAAACCGATATAAATATTTTTAAGAAAAGGAACATTAATTATAGTAGAGCCAATTTAATAGGCAACATTTGACGTCTATCAATTTTATCTTCATAGGGTGGTAACCTGCTTAAAAACATCGATTAAAGTGAATTAATCAATACGGACTTGAAACATTTGTCAATCGAACTTGAAACACATGTCAATAGTTATGAAAATTTTTATTCCCGTAATCAATGCATTCGATTCTAGATGTCAGATTTCGATTTTTAGAGTAACGTCTCTGGTATTTAAAAAGTAAAAAGGTTTATTGACACAAAATTGTAGCGACGTCAGTTCTTTAAATCAGAAATTATTTATTATGCTTAGAATGGTTTATCAGTAAAATCAAATCCTAAAATTACTTGTATCGGTCATTATTATTATAAATATGTAATCGTAATTGAAAAAAGTTAAACAAATGTGCAGTTCTAACAAAACGAAATATCATGTTATTCTATGTCGTGGTTACTAGGTTACGTTGTTGAATTTTGTTTAACTGTCAAATGTTGCCTATTAAAATGGCTCTACAATAATAAGCCACCAACTTACTCAGAATTATCTCTCGACTTTAGTATCGACATAGCATAAATTTCTAGAACTGACACTAGTTATTTCATTAGCCTGTCTCCAAGGAACTTGTTTTATTTTCCGTCAGTCCACTTAATCTTCAATGTCTGCAGAAAATATAAAATATTTTTCATTAAAATTTTATATAAGATCTTAAACTACAATGCTTTGTTGTTATGATTAATTATTTTATGTTTAAGAATTGCTCGAAATTCCTTTGCGATTTCTTAATCGCAAGATAATTTCGTTTAACACTTTCAGCTTACATATAGTTATGAATAAATATAAATAGAAATTTAGCGCCAGAGAAATGAACACTATTGTCCGATAATTTTGTATTCTCTACGGCGACGTCTCGGTCATGGTCAATCACAACATATGAATTATTTATATGAAAGAGTGAAATTTCACCCATGCATACATTTAAAAGACAAAACGTTAGTCTGTGGGAACATCTTGCTAATCGATCCGCTCGTAATATATGTAGTTTATTGTGTAGGTGGCGAGCCGAAATTTGGCTGATTTTGTGCCTTTGTCTAGGACTGTCTAGGAATAAAAAGTCTGTTTCTATCTTTCTACCTGTCCCGCATAATGTTAGGACTTAGGAGCAGCTGAACCGAATTTAATGAGACGCAGTTAGGTAATGATATTATGCGGAAGTGGTGGGTGACAGAAAATTACCTACAATAAAAAATTGTTATTGTTAGTACATATTGCTAAACAAGATTACAAGATATAATTTAAATTAGGTATCTACATTCAATATTCCAAATAATCGGATGCAAACTTTTTATAGAGCGGCAGGCCTTGAATAGAGTTAAAATTTAAGCCTCTACCTTTATTTCTTTACGTTTCCAATCCAAAAAAATGTAATAAATAAATTATTTTTGATCAATACTTCAAAAAGTGTCTTTAAAAATCAATGATATTGACATTCAATGACTTTTTCTTAAAAAATATGGAGTTTAAAAATAAGATTCGGTTAAAGGAAGTCTTATTAAACATTAATATATTATATTTTCGATTAAGTATCTAATATTTTGCATAGCAGAAGTGCATCAGGCAAGAAGTTTCTAGATTGAACGATCCAAACACTAAAGCTGTCTTCGTTAGTGTTTCTATTTTATTTATATTTACTCTATGGATTACAATAAGTTTCAGCTTGTACAGTTAATAAATAAAAAAATAAAATCATTAACTATAACATAACTTTACTGTATACATATAATCTACAGCTAAGATCTACAGATAGAATGTATATTTTATATCAGTTTGAATATGTAATTCGGGAGAGTGTACTTACGACTTCCTCAGGGTTGTCACTCTTTCGAAGCTAAATTTTTAACGTGTAACGCGTATTATGGAAGTGTATATGTAGGTATTAACAAAATTTTATTTCACAGCTTTCTTTTCACGTTGCATATAATATATCTAAAGTTTAGTTGCCATAAAATGTATTTTTGAAAGATTTGAGATAGTACACAGAAAAATGTGTTACGTCTTACGTCTTACGTCTGTGAATTTTTCACAGAAAAATAAACTAATTGGATATTTATTTTAATTTAAAATTTTCTTCAAGAAAGATCTCTGCGCTAGGACATACGTTCTTCTTAGTCAGGATAACACGTAAGGCCGTGCTTCTAGCTTAACTAATTAAATAAGATTATTTCGTACTTACCTACATATTAATTTTTTTGAGCTATAACAAATATGTGTTCAAATTCCAATCCGAATGAAACGTATTCAAAATACGACGTAACGAGTCATATCTATTTGTTTAGCTGGCAAGTGGCATCCCTACTAAAACCCACTTCTACTGTTTGACAAACGTTTTGAGTTATCCCGCAAGAAATGCAGGCAAAGTTTGCTAGAGATCATAAAGTCTGTGAGAGATCGCAGTTAAAGATAGTTACTTCGCTCTAGTATATAAGTGGGGTCTTAGAGTTCTCTACGTTTCATTAAGTAATGGATGACGCGGTACATTGTGCAAACATTTGAGTGCTGTTGAATGTATGAAATGCTTTCATACAAATAGTACACTTTATATGGAATAATAATAGAGCAAAGTTTATTATTAGAAGTGTGCGCTTATGAAATGTTCTTATCATATTAAGGTTGAATTACTCAACGCATTAGGCCCATTTTTAAATTAAATGCTCTCAAACTGCCTATCGGTTGCAATCGAAGTCATTATGATGATGTTTCGAATGTTAATATCTAACAAGCTCCGCTCCCGCCCGCGGTTTCAGCCGCATCGTCTTTAACATTTCAATAGAACCTAAACACTAATTTCGCGTTTTGTATTTTTTGCTTTGACCATGATGCGTTGTAATCTAATTTTGCGCCCAACGAGCGATTGCTATCTATGTACTTCAGGCATATCATACATGTATGCCGTATCAAAGAGATATCGAGATCAAAGAGCTATAGCGTATTGTACTAATTCCGTTATTACTTAATATTTCGCAAACAGGGCACCTACCACTTATAAACTCACACATCTTTCCAATTTTACATAGAATGTACAGAAAAAATATTATCTATTATTTTGTAATAATACGAACATCGGTAATTTATGTATACAAATAGCATTGTGTGAATTATTGCATTTATGTATAGGCCTGTCGAATTGCTCAAACCGATTCCACGAAGCAATCTAACGAACATTGCCTAATTTACTCTGACAATGGGCTCCTGCGATGAACCTTGATTGACATTTTGGTTCATAAATCATTTTGTTAAAATGTGCTAACATTATTTAAGAACGAAATTGGGAACCGGTTCTTGTTTCTTTACTTTGATTGTTCGATATTGATTTGATTGTTTGTGTTCGTCATTTCAGATGTAATTGAAATTCATGTAAACATTGCTACCGCAGTTTTTGTGAATTGGTTATGAAAAATAACACCTTTTGAGTTGCGATAACCGATTCTAGATTATAATTATTTTGTTTATACCTGTTATGTATTTTTACCTAAAATCCAATATCGTGATGATTTTTATGATTATCTGTGCTCTTTCTAAAGATACTAGGTGTAATAAAGTTTGATGTGTCGCAAATTACCATAATTATACCTTCAGTGAAAGTAAAAATGTTTTGAAAATTAAAAACATAAATAAATTAGGAATCTCAATCATTTTTCTATAATTTTCCTTCGCCATATGTATTTATTCAAGTACAATTAATTATATGGAACCTTTAATTCTAAATCGATTTCATGCTAAGCCGGTTTTATTTTAAAGTTGCACGGCCTCGTATTTGCAGTAGGTACGCTCTACTCTAGTCTGTATTCACTCACAGCCATCTTCCACTGCTTTATTTAACCAGCTACATGCGTTTGTCATTTTGATTTAAAATTCTCGATACATTGATAGCAGCAGTGTATACAATTTCAAATAAGATTTTCTCTGATTTTGCAATCATGCTGAATTATGCATTTTTTTCAGATCTGCACAGATACATGTTAGCTATCCATTTATATCTCATAATCAGAATATCATATTATGAGATAGTAACTTAGATTAACACAAAGGATAGGTTTTATCCCGGAAATCCCACGGGAACGGGAACTATGCGAAGCCGCGGGCGGAAGGCTAGTATGTACATAATAATGATGAAAAGCAATATTAATAAAAAAAATTTACACATTTGATGTGTAAATAAGTGAGATAATGTTTGTAAAACAAAACTAAATAAATAAATATTATATTGAAAACTTTACAAAATGGCGGGTATGTTGTGAAAATCCTTATTACTTATAACTGAAATCGAAATACTTTTGCGAATCCTGTGCACGACGCGACGTCCAAACATTGGAAGAACGTTGAAAATTTGGGTTTTGAGTGAAATTAAATAAGGCAGATGACTCATACTCGAATTATGTGCGATTTGTGGTTGATACTACAGTTACCAAAAAGCCTTCTATCTTCATTTCATCTATTTATAATAACTTGATTGTTATCCACGTAATGTTTTCGTTTTCCCATTAAAATTGAGCTTGTAAATCCGAAATCTCATTAAAATTGAAAGAATGTTATGAATATTTTACGACATAAGAAGTGAACTTGCGAAGTATTCTAATCTCATGAGACAATCAATCTATGCTCTTCGTACGTGCTTTTATATAACTTATTGTTGAAACGATACCTTGTGCAAGTGTTACAAATGTTTTGACAATTTCTTCATTTAATTCTACTGATGAAGGAACGATATTAGTATTAAGTAGTAAGTAGTATTATGTTTAAATATTACAAGTTACTCTTGTTGTAAAAAAACAAAAACATTAAAATATTATGAACGTTATTAAAATGAAATTATGATTTAGAGGAATAAATATTTGATTCGAATTAATGTAAACATAAGAGGCGAATAATTAACTTATATATACAGATAAAATATTTTCTTCTTACTTAGTTGTGATATAGAAAATAAATAAAATATTTGTACAAATCAAATTGTGCTCCATCATTACTCAAATCCGAATCAAGCGTGGAGCGTGTCGTTACGGTACCGATATATTTTTATTGAAGTTTAGACGTTTGGGAAAAAACTCAGTGACCAATCGGTATAAAGTTTGCGGTTAAATCCCGTATTTCCAACTGTGGTTTACGTGTTCCAGTAAAAAAGGGATTGTCATTGTTTGTTTTTTTTAGATACGATTGAAAGTTTACAGTTCACGTCAGTTGAGGCTTTGTAACATATAAGTTGTGACGGGGAAAATGTGTATTACCCTCAGGTATTACCTATTTGTTATTTTAGTTTTAGACGGTATTAATTATTATTCTGCTATGCATGACCACACAAATTTAATTAAAGTCAGAATTAAATTAACCCCGTCTATCCTTGTAGAGCTGGAGACGAGTAGTTATACATATATTAAGACATAGGTAAGTATAACAAACAACAATGTACAAACAAAAAAATGTACTGTTAAGTATAGTTTGATATTAAATGCTCTGATATAGTAAAAAAAAACAAAACAAGCAGAATCCGTATTATTAAAGGTTAACATAAAAACAACGTGGAAATGATATCCCGTTATTATTTTACCAAAATAAAATGACATTCAAGCAAACCGAATACAAACTGACACTATAGCCTTTCATAGCCTGAAGCGAATTATCAATATTGCAGCATGATAGCGATTCATTCAATATACACAATGCATGATTGATCGCATTGCGACGGTTCAATGCATATTATTTTCCCTTAATGCAATACACACTCATGATAAGTATCAACTTGTAAAGACTACTAACCATACAGGAAATGTTGTCATGATTTTTGAAGCCAGTATGATACGATACAGTTTAAGAAGTAGGTACGCGGATACATAACATTTTTCTTCAAGTATCGATCGCAGAGCGATTTGAGTAAGTATAATAAATTTTAATAACCTATTTTCGTCATTGCATAGGTAACTAGGATGATACTGTAATCACTGTGAGTGTAATGTATCTATCAGTTATATTATGTCCCAATAGAAAAAACTATGTTAAAATTATATGTTATTGTAATAATCAGATAAGTTTAGCATAGGTATCTATTTTTTAGCTGATAATAGTAAAGTATATTTTTGACTACATAAACTACAACTTTTCACCCACATCAAAAACAATGATATTATTCAATACGTTATTTTGAAGTGAGCTCTCAGTTATTGTACTAAAGTTTGCTCGTAAAACTTTATTTCAGCGTTTAATAAAATACGTTGGAAATTTTAGTTCATGACGCTATTGTTTTATTAAATGGCTTTGTTGAAAAGTTGGTGAATTAGTTCATGTTGATATCGATTGAAACGATTGTCATATTGCAGTCAAATCGCTTCTCATGAAGTTTATTTAGTCCGTGTCTCTTAAAAAAGAAAGCTAAAAGTTCTAGAAAATATAGTCTAGAAAATTAAGTAATAGAAATAAACATTTTATCAGTATAATAGACTTAAACGCTACACTATTTTTTTATTTAATTTTAGAGCATTATTTACAATGGGCGTTATAATTTATATTTATATTTGAATTTCTACATATACAACTTATTATATTTCATTGAAACATAAAGTTAAAACGCAGTAAAGGTTATTTAAAAATGTTTTTTGAGTCTTAATACAAAATCTTATTCTCCTGTCTAGAAACGATAACTGAATTATAATTTTTATCGTACTGACTTACTTAATTAATGAATTCATTCATAAAATCTTATTCTGATATTATATGTCGTCGTAAAGATCTTCTACTGAAATTTATAACAACCCTTATGTTATTTATTATACCTGACAGAATTGGGTCTGAAAATGAAATTACAAATGGTTTAACTTCCGTGAAAACATTTCTTTGTCTAATTTCAGGTATAATTTGATGAAACATCGTAAGAAATCCAGACTGTTGAACTTATCCTGATGTTGAACTTTGTTCTGAATGAATTATTATTTTTATTGTTGTTTTTGAAGATTTATGTATCCAAAAACATGGTTGTACGAGAAAAAAGGTATGGTTTCTTTTCTTGGTTTATCACACATACCTAATACCTTTTTTTTTACTAAAGTAGCTTGTATTAAAGCTATAATCTGATGTCGCAGACTCTTTTAAAATATATTATACCAAAATTTAGTAATCTTTGTTATAGAGATTTAAATTCGATTCATTGATTAATTAAGATGAGGTGTTTATAATATTTTTCCAGTAGATTGTATTGAAGTTTTGAATATCTGCAGCAACGCGTTAGGGAAATTTTAGAATTATTGAAAATAAATCGTGCTTTCTAAAAATAATTACTATTTTGGTAATACTAATAAACTTAAATATAATTGAATTGTTGAGGACTGTTTACAAACAAAGATAAATCCACGTATTGTATTGTAACATGCTTATTTCAAAACAAGGAAGCTCCACTGGAAATCAGGCCAGAATGAAAGGTACGTTTGAGACTGCAATTTTTTAAAATTACCGTAACCTGTGTCACGAGCGACGTTACCTTTGATTATGCAACATGTTTCATGATCGCTTTGCCATCGGCGTCTATCCATGAAATCAGTGAAGACATAATGTGACTGTGCTATTTCATTTCTCCGACCACACAGAATTTGCTTAAAATGTATGCTATAAAATTGTAATATGGATAAAGGTTTATCTAGACTTACCACGACTAGAAATACACTGAAATTATTGTAGGAAAATAAAGGTTTACATAAATAATTTATCTTATATATAAAATTCTCGTGTCACAATGTACTCCTCCGAAACGGGTGGACCGATTCTCATGAAATTTTCTGTGCATATGGGGTAAGTCTGAGAATCGGCCAACATCTATTTTTCATATGAACCACGGGCGAAGCCGGGGCGGACCGGTAGTGATATTATAATATTTTTCATATAGGTATGTACTATCTATAAAATTATTATAATTGAGAAATTATTTGCAAAAAAAAAGACGTGTGGCACTCGGGGACTGCCGCGGTAAAGCTATTGCATAGCATGCCTTCAAGCCACACCTCCGAGCCCGTCGGAGTGGGGAGCGTGAGGTTTTTTCGTTACGGAATTTCTCGGTTCGGTCCCCGCGCGCGCTCAAGGCCCGCTATAGAAGCTATGCAATAGCTTAAAAGGCAGATTCAATAAATACTGTAGAGTTGCTGTGCGTCTGGAGCATCCTAATGATGTTGAGGAAAAATCAACAATCTATATTTATATCTTCAATAAGTAGTAAATATTTAGCTTCAATTTCTATATCGATAAAAATAAAATCAATACGCCATTCATATTTTGAAATAATAATTGAAAAGCTTTAATTAAACTTGCGTCATATATAAAGTCATATATTGTAACAGTAATTAATAATAATGAGTGATGCACAATTGACAATCATTTGTCATCGGATAGATCAATGAACAATGTTCGAACAACAATGGACAGAATTCAAGTAGATGTGCGTTTTAACACTATTTTTTTATTTTTGTTTTATAACTTTTTTATTTCAATTCCGAGTGCTTTTTGTGTGAGAAATATAGCTTTGAAAGTCAAACGAAAACCAAACATTGGTACGCTTTTTAAAATTCCATTAACTCCTACGTCCTGACGATTAGTTACGGTCGTGCTACAAACGAACAGGATTCTTTTTAACTTTTGTAAGCCGATTTCTGAAAATAAAGCGAACGAGAACATCACTTTTTAGTTTTTTATTTGACGCCTCTGCGTGTTATATTGTATGGTTTAGAGAGTATAAGTTGCAAATCCCTAGAGTTAAAAGTTAGTGAACACGAGTATACAGTAACTGCTTTTATTTCATTTAGTATTATAGAGTACACATATTTTTTTATTCTATTTTACAAACATAAATGGATGAGCAAAACGAAGGAAAGAAATGTAGACGATTATCGAGCATTCGCAATGTAAGTAGCATTAAATGCCAACTTTAACTAATAATTAGGACTCTACATTTCGTTGAAATTCACAGGAAGTGACAAGGAAGCTTTCCTCTCATTGTAAGATAATTCACATTGTTATTCCTAGTGCTATTATAAATCTGTTTCTATTTATATTTGTTGCCTTATCTTTATATACCCAAAGCTATGGAATCGCTTGATCTGTAATTTAGTGTGCAGTTCTATTATGTTCTCGATTGCATATTCTCTCGCTGCTCGCGTGCCAAGCCGCGGGCGAAGCTAGTCTTACGAGCGAGTAAAATCAGTGTGATAGTGCATGCCCTTATTCATCCAAGAACAGAACTTGTTTTGTTTTGATAAATGTTATGAATTTGGGTTATAGCTAAATGGTTAGATGCAAATAGGTACTATTATATTATCTGTGATGAAGATTAGTATCTATGATGATGTATGTGAATATGTAATTACATTGTATTATGTATATGATGTATGATATTTTAGTTATATATTAGTTTGATGAAGTATTTTTTTATGTTTTGTTAATCTCTAAATTAGTTGCAATCGATTGGAATTGTGAATATGGAGCACTTGTAAAGCAATAAGTACTACGGTGCTACTGCCGGAATAATTTGATTTGATGTAGGTCTGTATGCAGGGTGTCCCACTGTTGGTATACTAAGCTCAAAGGAGGTTATAGTTTTGCATACGCTGAGTACGTAAAAAATAATTTAAAAAATCCAGACGCATTTTTTTTTCAAATAGATGAATTCTTAAAACTCTATGTGTACACCCAAAACAAGCAACCTGCCCTACTTTGCCACCAGCACGTGAGCTATCGTTTAAGATTATGTTTTCATAGACAAAATGCTCATATTAGAGAAGCAGTATATGCCGGCTGCGCGAAGCTACAGAAGAAAACATGGATTTTCAGGAAAAATTTAGCAAAAAATTTTGGACCCAATTTTTTTTTAAGTATTTTTTACGTGATCAGTGTATGCAAAACTACAAGTTCCTTCGCGCTTAGTATACCAATAGTGGGACACCATGTATACATATATTATATAGATATGTTTTTTTGTCCTTGTTTTACGAAAACCATTAAACTTATTTTGATGACATTTGTCACTGATGTAGCATAAGTTAAAGAAACACTTGCTTTAGCAGTTTACCTCCATGGGTGAAACCACGCGGCACAGCTAGTATTCTATGAAATAAACATTTTGGAGATCAGAGACAAATAGCTCTACAAAATGTAAGTTAAAATATAATTCTGGTATTGGAGGCTATTTGTTCCTTAACGTAAAATAGTTAATTAAAACTACATGATGCATCGTTTTACGTCCAATCAGTGGCACAAGACGTTTCTACGAAGGATTAATTTTATGTGAACGTTTATCCCTTTTATTTAAATGTTTCCGAACTTTCCAAACTTTCTAGTTCAATGTTGTGACCGCATATTAACCGTGCGAGGTGTTTCACATTGTTATAATTTCTATTTGAATATATAGAGAATACAAAAGGTTTTAGTGAATAACGGAAAACCGCATTTCATATGAATGTTGCATTTATAATAGGCGTTAAATGAGTCATAAGGAGAAAATCTGTACGTATGCATTTCCTGACACGTTAACCTCAAACTTGGATCTCTATAACGCTAAAAATAGATTTCCTTATTCTAGTTTAAATATTATATCGTCTTATATTAATAGTTTCTTTTACTGACATAATTTTAAATTAATCAATAAATGCAAGTAAAGTTTGATTGTTAAAGTTATTAATATCGAGAGCTAGTGAACATTTTCTTCTTTCGTTTCGTTTGAAATATTAAATTAAATTATCTGCAATTTTTATTCCAGTGGCGTCTAAAGTGGATCACAGTATATAAACTGTATTTTTTAAATTACTATTCTGTAGCTGTGTGGTTTCATGGTGTTGTTAATTTATGCACGTAATTTTTTCTTACGCTGATTATTTTAATAAACATATAGCACCCATTCATTGAGTAAACGGTCAGCGGTCAAACACGTTATGCTTTGCGTATGTTTACAAACTTATACACAATTCACACATCAATGGAAGCCAGTTCAATGCCCCGTCTCGAGCCTCCAGCCGTGATATAAGAAATTAACGATTGCAACGAATTTGCTCTTGTATTTATTTGTTTTTTTCGCGGCATTATACGGTCAGTGACTTTACGAAATTCTAATTCGGTGTTGGCGCGCCGAGAGCCAAGTGTGTTGTGTTAAGGATATTCCCTGAGCCCACATACGGCGTGATAAATCGGCCTTGTCACGGGGGAGAGATCAGAGGATATAACAGAAAGTGGAGTGATAGCCGGGGGGCAGGCAAGAGCAGCGTCCGTCAGTCTATCGCTGCCTTTACTCGACAAAGCTCGCGCGGGAGGCTCGTCACGGACGCTCGAACCTACGCTTTTTTCGTGATTACCGCTAATGGCTATGAACTTTATCAACGCTGTTTCTATGAGAGATTGATTTGTTGGTGAGTTATTTTTATTTTTATATCGTTTCTGGTTTTTGTAGGTATTTATAGCGCCTTTAAAAGAAAATTGTAAAGTTTTTAACACTTTTTGCTGCAATTTATTAAAAGTGGTGAATGTTTAATCTCCACATTTGCTTTTACTCAGGATAAATAAAAACATAAAATTTTATACAGCATAGCAATTTAAAAAGCGTATGCCGCAAACGCCGGTTAAAGTAAGTTACAAACTCGTGTAGTTGAGTGAAAAACATTTCGCGTGCAAGCTTTACCGGCTTTAACACAAAGTACACTGATCTATTACTATGGATATAAAAGCACTCGTACATTTATTCCATAGGATAACAAGCAATGTAAGCTAAAAGCAGTTAGGTAAAATATTAGATTAAGGTGCATTCAGCGTGTTCGTCTTCTTTGCAAGTTAAAACACGAGATTCAAACTGTTCTGTCGACGTTGTGAGTTTAAAATTATAATGAAAAGCTTTCGTTTTACGCTAGTTTATAAATATGAATCACTTTGCAAATATTGATTCAACATGAGTTTTTACAAAATGAATCTTTGAGCGAGATATAATAAAATTTTTTGTAGTTAAAGACAAGAATTAATTAATGTGTGTATTCAACTGTAATGAAATATATTTTTCAGTTTTATTTTTTTCAGTATTAGGATGTTAATAATTATTGTAAAGTACAATTTATATTCAGGTTCCCGGCGCTTACATAAATAATAATAACATCAACAATTTGCTAACACAGTTTAGAATTTCAAAGGTTGGATAAAATTACAACTCCCTTTAGCGGATAAAAAGACAGGTCTTAGGTATATTTAATTTACTTGCCTTTTTCATAAAAAAAATTACAATATAAAACATAGTATATTTAATTCGTTTATTCGGTACCTCTATAGGTACTCTATAAGTTGTTTCGATGACAAGAACAAAGTGCTTTTTATTTTCATATGAATCTACAAGGAATTATAAAATTTTAGATACCACAAAATGTGTAATATTATCGTATATAGAAAGTACAATTAAATAAATGATTATTGATGAATTTCAATTTATGACCTATAAATTTCAGTGATATTTTCAATATTGCATAAGTGTAATTAAGAATATAAAATATTATTCATATTTGATTTACCTCTTTAAAATTTATTTATAATTTATGGATTTTGAGTTTGTTGAGGATTTATGGTTTATGAATTTTTATATATTATTTCACCACTCATACAGCTCTGTTAAAAATCAACCAATAGATACAAATTATTGAAGCATTGGTTCGTAAAGCTCTACAGCTTGTCCGTAGAGCTTATAAAATGAACAGATATTAAATCTGCATTCTGCTATGAAGAATCGCATAATATTCTTGAATTAATATTCTACATCTGTGCAAGAAAACTTAGAAATACATATATAAACTCTGTTAGTAATTTAATATAGGTTATAATAATGTTCATTAGGGAGTGGATGTTTGTTAGTGTGTGTGTAAAGATAGTAAAACTGCGGAACGACTTGATTTAATAATTTCTACATTAGGATGATATGTTGAAGACATAAACTATGTATATCTTAAAGAAACTAATCTTCTAAGTGCCGACTTAGCTACATAATATAAAATCGTAAGTGATTTCAAATGTTTGTATTTATTTCTGATATTTGTTTTTATTTACTTTATCCCTGCTCGATTGGATAATCCTTATTCATAGTTAATATCTATTTGACTCTTTCCAGTAACTTTCTTAAAATATTTGATGTCGCAATTCGATTAAAGGCTCTATAAACTTATAATAAATATTATATAAAAATGTTTATCTTTTTCGTTGTTAATTTTAATATAAGAACTAGAAACAAATCTCGTAATACGTAATATACATGCAGTTATGTCGTCTATTCTATTACTAGATGTACTCGAGTCAACGACATGTAAATAGTGGTAAGGTCACTTTGTATGTCACGTTCTTACTGCCGTGTGAAAATATCTGCTATCTTTAATCATTATGTAAACAACTTTTTCTAAAGATGGCAATAAGAAATGAAACAGGCTTGAGGATCTTTACGGCGTTGCATTAAATAAATGTATGTGATTAATTAGTGTGAAGTCCCATCAATTTTACTTTTAAATTAATTGCACTATAGACGCATGTATTATGGATTTTTTTTATTCTCGTATGTTGAACGATATAGGCACGTATAGGTGAACACGTTGTCTATTGTTTTAAAAACTTATTGTCGAGTCAATTTAATAGGCAACATTTGACGTCTATCAATTTTATCTACGAAGAGAGGTAACCTGCTTAAAAACATCGATTAAAGTGAATTAATCGATACGGACTTGAAACATTTGTCAATCGAACTTGAAACACGTCATGTCAATAATTTATGATGATTTTATTCCCAAGTAATCAATGCATTCGATGCTAGATGTCAGATTTCGATTTTTATAGTAACGTCTCTGGTATTTAAAAAGAAAAAAGGTTTATTGACACAAAATTGTAGCAACGTCAGTTCTTTAAATCAGAAATTGTCTATTATGTTTAGAATGGTTTATCAGTAAAATCAAATCCTAAAATTACTTTTATCGGTCATTATTATTATAAATATGTAATCGTTATTGAAAAAAAAAGCAAATGTGCAGTTCTAACAAAACGAAATATCATGTTGTCGTTATTAGGTTACGTTGTTGAATTTTATTGAACTGTCAAATGTTGCCTATTAAAATGGCTCTACTATAATTTCAATTGATAATTAGAATATAGTAGAACAATTATTATTAAACATGATACAACAATTATTATCCGTTCTAATAGTTCTAATTATATGTATACAATTTGGAATAGTTGCTCGATACATAAATAATTTTAATCACTTTTCGATACACTAAAACTTTAAACGATAGTTTGGAAGTGTAATACCGTAACATTGGAGACTAATTTGTTATTCAAAATGGTTTATATTTAAGAAATAACGGTCGTAAATATTTGCTTCTGTGGTCATGTGTATCTACTTATAAAAAAAAAAAAATTGGTAGGAAAAAGGTTTTAAAAACAAAGCATTTTAATTGTTAATGATTAATTTTTTGGTAATCTTCTAGCTTTGTTAAGCAAGTAAGTGAGGCTCCGAGGTGCCTGCTGTTATATACCTAAGACACATGATGCCTTTTTATATATTTTATTGTGTTGATTGATGTTTTTTACAGAATATTGATTATTCATTCATTTGTTAGGTTTTTACTGGAAAAGGAACTTGGGATTCGCTTTGGAACGCTTTCGCGATTATCATTTTACCACAGTGCAGAGGTGGTAAAACCAGGAACTCACTACTGTGAAATTATAAAATAAAGCTAAATTTAGTTCGTAGGTAATAGTCTGAGTCTTTAAAAATTGATAACTCGAGGATTGGTATAATAGACACTGGAATGTTAAGTGCATTCAATAAAAGCTTGTGAAATATGCAATTGAATAAAACTTTATTTATAAACCAGTTATAAGTTCCCTTCCCTATTTAATTAGCTTTATTTTCGCTATAAAACTCAACCTATCTCAAAAGCTAGATCCACGTGGATATCATAATTCATGCAATACTTAATTGAGTTCTCTTGTACGAATTAACAGCCAGACAGGCAGATGGCAAAGTTGGAATTTATAGTGATGATTTTATTAATTTGGATTATACTTAGGTAAGACAAAGATTATATGATTAAGTATCTACGTAGTAGGATTAGTTTAGTACCAACTTTTTCCGTCTTTCACCATCATAATCTGAGGCTCTATACCACAAGTGGACCTTGGCCTGATTCAGCATTTTCTTCCTGCTCTCTCGGTCCCTTTCAGTTTCTATCGCCACTTTAGCCCAAGTGGTACTAATTACCATCGCCTATGAAATTATATGAGCAATAAAATAGTCAATTATTTGAATACAATGCAATATGCACGTACAAGATTCAGTGTAGGCTTGCTGCATTGCAGGTTATAAAAATTAGGTCAGTCCTCGCCCGTATTTGTCAAGTTTCCAATAAGTTTGCTGAGCGTGATTTATAAGCTCCTCTGGGTTTAATTAACGTCTTGTTATATTCATTGTACGACATAGCTCCAGGACCTTATAATAGTGATTATGTGTATTAAACTTCTGACGTGGATGTGATTTAAATTAAAGTGTATATTGATTTTAATTATACAATACTCCCTAAAAGCGCACGAATTTAAGGTGTTAAAATATTTCGAATATGTTAAAGACAATGTTGTGTGATTTTTAAAGTTACACGTAGTTATTGTTATTTTAGAAATGTAAAGTAACTTTATTTAAATATTAAAATCATATGAACCGTGATTCATATCATATTTTTTTTGTTTAATTACCTCTGTTTAATAATTTGTCGACGTATTGCTTGAAGTATCCCTCATGAGAATCGTATACGAGTACATACATGCCCTGAGAAGCAAAATTAATGTACTGTTTTACTTTAACAAGAAAGACTGGAGTAGTGCAACTAATTACGAGACTCATTACGTGAAAGATACGAGTGCATGCTGTGTATTGCCGTGCGTCTGTTTTTCTTTACTTTAATATTGTGTCAAGATGTATTATACAATTGCACAAATATAACAAGTTTTGATTTCAATACAAATTGTGATATAAAGAGTATTCATGGCTTTTTATTCGCGATGATGAATTATTTAGATGACTTGCTATAAATAGAAATAATAAAATATGTAAGTACTATTCAAGTCAATAGGTTCTTTTTATACGGTTGAATGAAATTGTTTACTAACAAAAACTTATAGTTTTTTTAAATATATTCTTTAACGGTGACTAGATCCTATTTTAAACTACAATAATTAAATGTCCCATAATATTTCGGTACCAATGAATCAAGATAGCTAATATCTTAAACTTTATCTTATTTTAATACTCTGGAATATTAATCTTTAAATTAGACACATAATATGTTTACAAACCTTTAGCAACTTTGTAATTATGGGATGGCTCTTGTAAATCAGTTGATAATAATCTACATTAAGTATATTTTCCTACTTTGATAATAGATCACTATCAAAATCAAAACGAATAGACGATCTGACGTCATCTTCGATTCGTTCGACTCCTATCGAAGACTCCTATCCATTCACGCGCAGGGATGACAGCATTTATGCGTGTATTACATCAAATGTCTAAATTATTTTAACTTGGGCATAGAAGTAGGTAGCTTCAAAAAAATATTATCACATAATAATTTTCACACATTACACATATTACATTTTATACATATTACATTTACACACAGTACATTTATTTTATGCAAGAGCAGGCATATCAGTTTAAATTTACACATGAAAAACAAAACTCTGTTTAGAATGATGTAACAAATTTGAATCATTGGAATAAATATAAAAAAGCTTGTTAGCACAGCTGATTGAAGTGGTCTGAAACAATTATACCTTCATGGTGCACTGGCTTATTCAATATTCTGCAGCTCTATTTTATTAACACTTATTACGTATTGTTTGTTGCTACATTTTTTCGCTTTTTGAAAATGCAATAGTAACCGAGTGGGGATTAACGAACAAAAAGTGTTCACGCATAAACAATGAACCATATTTTTAAATACCGTAAAATATTGAGAAGAATATTAAAAAGTGAGCTCATCCGCTGCAATTATCATGGGATTGTTTGTTTCCCATCCTGAGTTCGACTTGTTTTAGAATTATCGTAAAAATGCATCGTACATCAGGCGGAACAAAAAACGCTATGGTCGAGATATAATGGAAACACGTAGCGACCAGTAATGACTTCGTAGAGCAAAAACGAGCCAGAACATGTTTACGACGGGCTGGGCTTGTGGTCGTGCAGATAAATTTTAATACCGCAAAAGTTACTCTTGATGGTTATACTTTTGGGCGTTATTTTATGAACGTGTTTTAATAGAGCCGCGTGTTTGTTAGCCAAATGCACTTTTCATGTAAAACACATTTTTCCTAGGAGTATTTTTAGTTAGTATCTTGTCTCTCTGAAAGGATGATAGATGAGTATGAGGAATGACATATAGAACCACCAACGAATGATATCTGCAGCGTTGCAAACAATGTAAACAACGTTTTTTATTTATCTTGTAAAAGATTCAGTTTTTTCATCATATTTTAGAGATAGTCGACCTTGTTTCCACATCTGTTGTCTATTCATAAGATAATAACTAAGGCCTACTACAGTTACGGCTTCTACACTTATTTCTAGAGATGAATCTTTTGTGTCGAAACAATTGCGTCCAAATTACACCAC
This sequence comes from Colias eurytheme, assembly GCA_907164685.1. NCBI lineage: Eukaryota > Metazoa > Arthropoda > Insecta > Lepidoptera > Pieridae > Colias > Colias eurytheme. The sequence goes on along the minus strand of CAJQZN010040892.1, from coordinate 622 downwards.
TTATTACCTACCTATTCATAAAGGAATTTGATTTATAACATCAATCTAATACAAATCTTGGCCAAAGTAGATATTATAATGAATGATGATTATTATTAGCGTATTTTGTAATGATAATTTGACAGCTCTCAATAATTAGTTTTTTTTTTTATTGTTGCAAGACTTTTTTAGTAATGTTCATTTATCATAATTATTCTATAGTTCATATTACGACACTAACTTGACTCTACGTGGTCCGGATATGTTTTTTTTAAATTTTCTAGCTTTAATAAATGTGCCTTGAAAAATTACCATATTGATAAAATTATTTAAGTAACAAGTTTATTACTTTAGTTACAAAAATAGGCTTAATTTTTTAATTATAGTACGGCAATCCATAAAATTAAAAATTAAAACACAGTAACGTATCAAAGTTACTAATTTGGAAAGTGCTTACTTTAAAACATGTTATTATACCGTAAAGTACAAAATAAACGTATCGCTGCCATTTCAATTCGGTAAAGCTACCTAAATTGCTCAGTGAGTGTGGGAACTCTACAACTACTTGGTAATTACAGTTATTTCACTGAGAAACTATAGATTTAATTAATTAAGCCATTTCACACCAATCTTTATGAATACA
>CAJQZN010040891.1:0-21133 GCA_907164685.1 Colias eurytheme | reverse complement strand
TGTTGTGCTGTCAACAAACCAAGAACAATGGCCAACATAAAAAAAAACTGGAACGAAACGTTTTTATCGATAGAATGAAAATAAAACCAAAAAGCGAAAAAAATTGCCTTCAATAAACCACTTTAGAAACTGTTTTTATTCTTATTTATATGGAAGAATACGATTGATAGCGATTTTAAATCCTGTCATTTATCAAATAAAATATTTTTTTTCTACTCAGCTAAAAAAATCCGTGTAACGAAACGTTATATATCTATTGGCTGCTTTGATGGAATATGTCAGATTCCTCCTGTCGTAGCCCCCTTGCGTCAATGTTTGCAATGAATGTACCTAAACAATGTTTTTTTTTTACCTATTTTAAAATGAAATTGCTACAACTTAAGAGCGTTTAATATTACAATTGAACATGAATAATAGAATAGCTGTGCAAATGGATACCTATCCTAATATTATGTACCTACTCCTAGTCATAAAATATCACGTACCTAAATACCTACCTACTTAACTAATAATTTCTTATTGAATCAGTTTTAAAATCGCATCAAGGTCCAGTAACTTGAGGTACACCCACTTATATCTATTTTCTATACTATTTATAACCAAATCGGGTCTCTGTGTTTGCGGTACCTTCGTTGTGTCCGATTACTGAGCTTGGAATCGTGACAATGTAGGTAAGTATATGATGTTTTCTAATATTTATTTATTCATTTATTTAAATATATTGTACCCAATGATTCGGATGGGTCACACAAGACAAATCGCTCATTATCAGTTAGTTTTTATTAAGGTTTTTATGTAGTAATGAGGTGAATGTTTGCACACGTATTTCTAAAGATTCCGGTTAAATCATGTAAAAGTAATGTCACCACTTTAATCTGGGGACTTCAAGGAACAAATAAACACACATTTCATTAATATACGCTAAAAAATTGAGGTGGGCCTATTCTCCAAACAAAAAAAATTGTCTCCTTTATAACTTTATTTGTACAGGATACTGTAAATTTCATAATATTATGTAGATTTTATTGTTCGTACATTTACAGAAATAACTATTTAACCGAGTAACACTATTATGTAAACAAGAAAGAAAATAGTAACCACGACGATAAAGCTACAGCACAAGTTCATGTCGAAGTCATATCTCTATTTCCCAATGCTGCAGATAAACCGACTAACAGCCAATTTAAGTTTTTCGCGAACCAAGCGGGGATAAGTATTTTGGAATCGACTTGAGGTCAGAAAATTGTTTAAGTTTACTACGTTCCTGTGTAGGAAAATATTTCTTGTATGTTTGTGTGCAATGGAAAATTTAATAAATTATGTTATTAACGTATTAAAAGCTAAATGTTACTGTGCTATCTAATATCTAATATTCCAATATTCTAATATATATTATAAAAGCGAAAGTTTGTGTATGGATGTATGGATGTATGCATGTTTGCTCTTTCACGTAAAAACTACTGAACCGATTACAATGAAATTTAGCACACATATAGAGGGTAACTTGGATTAACACATAGGATAGTTTTTATCCCGGAAATCCCACGGGAACGGGAACTATGCGGGTTTTCCTTTGCAAACGCGGGCGAAGCCGCGGGCGGAAATCTAGTATTTCATAAAAAATATAATCCTGTAGTAGAAAAATATATCGTAAAAGTGGCTTAAAGAGTCATAATTTCGCGACCTCTGAAAACTGTTGGAAAAAATTAGGTAACACATGCTACATGTAGTTTAATGTAAAAAGTTTTAAGAGAAAAAAGTTTGCGTGTCTTGGTCAAAACACGAATATTTTCATAATTCATAAACGAACCTACTAGTAAATTTACTAAAATTTTTTTTACATAAAAATATTTTTCAATGATATATTTAGTTTTAAAGCATTCAAATGCTTCATAAATTAGATTTTTTTAAAGAACAGAAGACATAAAGTAATAATAATTGCTATAAGGCGAAAGACGCAGGTTCGAATTCCACTTAATCTATCGAACAGTAATCGATATTTTCTATTTTTTTTTTAATTCTCATCAATGATTAATACTGCAGGAGTGCAAAGGTATATCATTCCCACTAATTCCCCGGGAAGGCTCGTAATTCGCGGAATAATTTCCACATTTTTCGGTCGCGGCGGCGTCGTTAAAACCCGGATCAGCCGGGTATCGATGCTTCACGATATGAGAGATTCCACTTTTCATATCTACAAGTCATAAGATTACATTGTAATTTACAGCTATTAGAGATTATTACGTAAATTTAAGATTGCTATAGGTATTATATTAGAGAATTTGTTTAGTTATTTAAGTAAAAGACGATTCTAAACAAAATCTTAATCTATCTATTTATTTAATTCAAATCAAATATTTTAAAGAGCTTTCCGCCCACCGCTTCACTCGCGTTGTCAAAGGTAAAATATAGCCTATGATACTCTCTATGTTCTCTACCTATCACCTAACTTTGCCTAAAAAATCATAATAAAATCGCTCTGATGCGACGTGAAAGACAAACATACACATCTATCATTTCATCACATCTATAATATTACTAAGGATTCGCATTACCTGCATTAGAATACAATTATCTTCCCGCCCTCCGCCGAGCACAGCTATTAAATACTATGAAAGTATTTACATGTACTTATTTCAATGCAATTTATAATAATACTATTATTTTAAAGTTACGAAAAACGTTCTTATTTCATTAAACATACGGTGTATTTTAATTTTCCGCTTCAGCCTCTCCCTTGACCTAAAAAAAGTAGCTAAGCCCACCAATATGCAAGCGAAGCACTGATTGAAAGTTTAACTATTTCGCAAGTACACGCAACACCGATCGAACTGAAAATAGGTCGGAAAAAACGCCCCAACAGTTTCCAATTTCGATCCAACTGTTTCTCGATTGTTCTAAATCTATTGACTGGTCTTGATTAAATACGGGGGTTAGGATCTATTAGATTCTGTGTCCATGTAGGAAATAAGACTGGCCTATATTGTGGTTCTTGATTAAAGAATTGATTTTGAATTGCCGTTTTTATAAATTATAAGGTTGATTGAGTTTAATTAGCGAGTGTGTAAAGGTGTACCTCAGTCAGATCAGCATATACATATTATATATGTACATAAAGGGCTTTTGATTGTATATATATAATTGCTCAGAGATTGTTTTTGGAGCAATAATAGAGTTAGCTAGCTGGTTCCTGTGACTTGCGTGTCGTGTTTGGTAATGATTTTAATTAATCACTCTTGACCGGGTTGTTGGTGTAATCTTAATATACATAATATATAAATCTCGTGTCACAATGTTTGTCCTCAATGGACTCCTAAACCACTTAACCGATTATAATAAAATTCGCACACCATGTGCAGTTCCACAGATTAGAGAATAGTTAGGCAGTTCGATCCAACTTGAGAGATAGGATAGTTTAAACATGTAGGTACCACGGGCGAAGCCGGGGCGGACCGCTAGTTTAATTATAATTATAATATAATTTTCTTACGAAATGGATGCAACCCTTGGGAGCTATTGTGCTTGTAAATTTAGTTCCAAATTATTTTTTTTAACCATCTTTTACAATAAGTAACTAAAATTACTTTAAACAAGTGATTTGAGTGGAATAAACCGATGTTTATTTTACTACTATCAATTTTGATTCAAAATATTACAATATAAAAAAAATAAACAATAATAAGAAAAAAACCCGATTGTTTTCATCATAGTCGGTGTCATTACACATTTGTATTTCAATGTTGTGTTTTTCATCCAAATTAGGTATTATTCATATAATTGTTTTAGCAAATGAATACAAAAATGCCAGACATAAATGAGTAGGTTATATCAGTCGTAGAGCTATCGACGCGAAAAATTACTCTTTTATTTAATCGGGATCATCCTGTCTGAGAGAGTTAGCTTTGTGAGAATTTCGTAGATAATCTATTTACCAATACCTTTGTAACTTTTGTATAAATTAGCTCTATCTAAAGGGCCTTTAAATTTACTTTTTTAAAACTCTACTTTCTATTTTATTTTTAAAATGTAAGAGAAACTACGGAGTTTCTTGCCAGTTCTTCTCTAAGAAACTGCGTTCCGAATCGATGGTAAATGATATATTTATTATGACAATACAAAAGTGCTTCTAAAGAAGTCTAAGTGAATAAATAAATGAATAGTTTGAGAATTATAAGTTTTTTGCCTTTTAAACATTTACATCATAATTTTGGATCTGTTAAGTTAGTAGACGAGGGCTTAACTGAATAATGTTTTTGAATAATGAGCTTGTTCCTAACATGCAGCTCAGGTGCATAATTGTTTAATGAAAAGCCATTAATATTCGCGTAAAACTTGAGCTCAATAGTTCCGAGATCCGACGGCTCAACAAAACTCCATCTATTATTTACCGTTTTACCAACGGAATACGAAATGACTTTACTATTTTATTACGAACTAGCGGCCCGCCCCGGCTTCGCCCGTGGTACATATTTCGCAATAAAAGGTAGCCTATGTTCTTTCTCAGGGTCTAAAGATTATCTGTGCCAAATTTCATCAAAATCAGTCCAGTAGTTTATGCGTGAAAACCATACATACAAACCTTTCCTCTTTATAATATTAGTATAGATAATATGTTATGGGGAGTTTCTTCGGCTAGATCTTGAGGATATCTACATGTTAGGAAATTGATTATGTCTAAAGATTGTTTGTAGTGAAGTTGAAGAGATGATGCTTACGTTGGTGTTGCCTCATGTTTCCTGGTGTATGAAGCAGAACTATTTCACGTTTATTTAGATCAATTTGTTAATTGACTTGCAACCTGATCTTTCTCCAATTTCGTCCCAATGGACTATGAGAACAACAGAAACTATGATTATTGGCGAAATTGTGTGGCTTACAATCTGTAAGATCATAAGATTATTATCTACTAGCTTCCGCCCACGACTTTGTACGTGCATCCCCGTTTTTACCCGTTCCCGCAAGAATTTCGGGAAATCCTTTCTTAGCGGATGCCTACGTCCTAACATCTACCTGCATGCCAAATTTCAGCCCGATACGTCCAGTGGTTTGGGCTGTGCGTTGATAGATCACTATATCAGTCACCTTTGAGTTTTATATATATAGATATAGTCTGTCTGCCCTGTCATATCTAAATAAATACATAACGTATCCATATCATCCATGGAACATTTCCCTTCAGTCACCGACATAGAACTGAACATTACCATAACCCAGCGCAGACAAGTCGTAACCGTTGCCCAGCGGTGCGGCTCAACTGACCATCACGTTACATTTAACTCATCCGATCACAAGTACCCTTGTCAAGGACAGAACTAAACTATTAATAATTTGATCGATTATGAAAGCTGGAACTGTAATCTGGAAAGTTCATGGATTTCTGAATTTGAGGATGTTTTGATTAATGGAAATTAATTTTTTATAGGAAAACAATCCATACTAATATTATAAATGCGAAAGTAACTCTGTCTGTCTGTTATTCAATCACGCCTAAACTACTGAACCAATTTTCATGAAATTTGGTATGGAGATATTTTGATACCTGAGAAAGGATATAGGCTACTTTTTATCCCGGTAAAATGACGCAATCCCGGAAATACCTCGGGAACGGGAACTATACGGGTTTTTCTTTGACTGCGCGGGCGGTAACCTAGTGGCTAGTAGTCGATAATTTGAAAAGCAAATGTTCGTGCGATCTGCACATGTTACAAAAGCAAGGAATAAGTAAAGTGCATAATCTGAAAAATGATGACTGAATATCTGAAAAAAAAATCAACAGTGAGAGATGGTGTCTTATTTTTTTTGGTGTCAATAAGTTAAATGTCTTGTTCATATTCTAAATGAGATGATAAAAATAATAAAATACTCTAAATAAGATGGTTCTGATAATTTTTATTTATTTATTTGTTCAATAAATGAATAGGAAAATAATTTACAGCATTCGGATTTCCATGTACAAAAAAGCCTTTTTAAAATAATACCTTATTTTAAATGAAAATGTAGACGTAACAATATATTTAAAAAATGTATCTAATTTACAAACATTATTCAGCAAGGTAATTAATTTGACCCTTGCGAATAAGCCCTTCCGCCATAAAATATATTTTATACAGCGGTATAAAAATGACATAAGAAATTTTAATTTAAAATGGAATGAGGTATGTGCGAATTGAGAGGGTTATGTGAGGCTATCAAGCCGGTACGTGACGCGGGGCTCCATGGCCGTCTTGGACAGCTCGGTAGGGTTAAGGAGATTATCATTTTTTCTAGAGTTATGTGACTTCTAGTGAATTGAGGTGGTAGAAATGTAGGTGTTTGATGAATATTTACTTATAGCTCTTGTATAAAGTATGAAAATTATCATAAAGTGTATTTTAATATACCGTGAATAATTGAATATTTTACTTTGTTTTCCTTGTTGGAATTGCCTTGTTTTTGCACATTGCCTGTCACCCACTTTTTGTTTTATTTTTTTTCTATACTGTAAAGGTTGCCTGGTAGAGATCGCTACTTAGCGATAAGGCCGCCCTTTGCTTCTTTTAAATGTTTTAGTTTGTTTGTTTCTTCTAGTTTTGATAGCAAAGCTAAAAAGCATTCGTATATATTTTCGTCTCGAATCCACCACAACACCCATAAACCTTATAAAATTAAGACATGTATCTAATTTGTTTTGGGAAGGAAATACAAACATACAATTCTCGGTTAACGATTAAATCACAATAATTAATCCCTTTAATATAAACAGTGGTTAGAAACAAAAACACCGCGCGGTTGTATATTTAGATTCTTTTATAGAGACGCAAAAATAAACACCTATACATAATTAACTACTGCTAGTGACAATGTCGTTAAAATTGTAGTTTTTAAAAAGTTTAATCTTCTATACTTAATAATATTATAAAGATGTTAGCTGAAGAGTTTGTTTGTTTGAACGCGCTATTCTCGGGAACTAGTGGTCCGATTTGATAAATTCTTTCGGTGTTAGATAGCCCATTCATCGAGTAAGGCTATAGGCTATATACATCACGCTAAGACTAACAGGAGCGGAGCCACGCGGGTGAAACCTCGAAGCTCAGCTAGTACTTTTTATATTGCTCATGAGAATATCATCAAACTATATATAGTTAATAATATATATATAATCCATACTAATATTATAAATGCGAAAGTAACTCTTTCTGTCTGTCTGTTACTCAATCACGCCTAAACTACTGAACCAATTTGCATGAAATTTGGTATGGAGATATTTTGATACCCGATAAAGGACATAGGCTACCTTTTATTGTGAAATAAGTACCACGGGCGAAGCTGGGGCGGACCACTAGTTCAAAATAAAGTTTAATATATAATAAGCAAGAAGCAAACCTGTAAATAAAGCCTTCTTACATTCATCCTATTTAATGACTTGCCGCTCGGCAATTAATTCCAAACCCATAAAGTTATATAGCTTGAAATTTCGCATTTCTATATTGTACCATTAACGTACATAATATAATAATTATGTTCATCACTAATGCTAAGAGGGATTATAACTCGCACTCAGTTTAAGCGATGCTTTTAACCCGATAACCTAGATATACATTACATAGCACTGGGGTTTGTCTGTATAGTAATGTGAATTTTATCGCGATTAATGGTTTGAAAATATTGAATTTTAATGTAAGGAAATATATGAATTTTTATAGTGTGGTTATATACAAGACTGTATATACATTTAGTATTCTTCGTATATAATTATACTAGCCTCCGCCCGCGGCTTCGCCCGCGTAGTGTTTTGATAAAAGGTAGCCTATGTTCTTTCTCAGGGCCTAAAAATTGTCTGTGTCAAATTTCATCAAAATCAGTTGAGAGGTTTAAGCGGGAAAGCGTAACAAACAGACAGACAGAGTTACTTTCGCATTTATAATATTAGTAGGGATCGACTACAAGACTACAAACTATAACTGAAATGTAGAGTTTTTATTTACACAAAAATAAATTATTTATTTATTTATTTATTGTAACCTTTCTTCAGGCGCAGAATAATAACTAGTAGCTAGCAAGTTCTGGTATTCTTTTCTATTTAAATATTCTATTTATATTTAAATATTCTTAATCTAAATAATTCATTTGAAAATAAAATGATTTTAATATTTCATTAATTGTAAATTAGAGAGCAGGTTTGACCCAAATTTATTTGGTTTTGTATTTATTTGTCTTTTGTGTCTTTAAATTATTGAAGTTTGATGTTTTAAACAGAGACAATAACATGAATACTTGACTGTTGATAAATCCTTTGTACTCGACTTTAAATAATTTTAAAGCAATATAAATTACTAATAATTGTTTTATTTGACCTAAAACCGTTCGGATTCTATTATGCAACTAAGTGACGATATTTATTTGATGGTGGCATTGTTTTAATAAGGCGATAAAGAAGCGGGAACGAGAAATGACGTCATTAAGTCGAACATTTTCAACTTCAAACGAAATGTAGAAGCTTTCAGGTCATACAAAATGTTTGTAGTACATTGCGCGTTGACTACTAACGCTGTAACTTCGGTGCCTTATGGAACATGTGTAAGAAGCGATGTATTGCAAAAATTTATTATAGTCGTAAGATTAGCGAGAGGAATCCTGAGGAAGGTGAGCGTGATCGCGAGGTCGTGATGGACGCAAATCTGCAGGTGACTTTACTCGAAATTGCTTGAAGAATAATGATAATGTTCAAAGATTTGAGAAATTAGCCCTAGTTGATTTTCGATCAAGTAATATTTTGAAGGATTTCTCGATAGATTTGAATGCGGAAGCCGTTTAATTTTACAAACGTATTTTGATAATATACCGTACCAAATATCGTGTTTATGCCAAATTAATGTTTGTATTGAAAAGTTAAAATTAAACAATTAATTTCACTGCATACTATGGAAATGGAAATACACATGGAAACGAATAAATTATGTATTAAAACCTTTGTCTTGACCACCTTGCCACAATCGTTAATGCGTGCAGCACTCCCCAATTCAATTCCCGTTGACGGACAAAAAAAAAGTTGCTTCTAGCAGAGCACAGGAAATTAATTCTTCATAAATTAATAAAAGCTTACCTAGGTCGTGTTTTAACATATTAATGGAGTGAAACTTCTTTAGGCGCGTTGAGAGTAAAATTTCAAGGTCGCGTCATGGTATGGTATCTTTGAATCTTGCCAAAGAGGTTTCACTTCTGACACATGTGTCGGCACACACGTTCTTTTTTATTAAAACAGTTAATACGCCTCAGTCTTATAATATTACTTTCTACAAACAAAACCCCTCTATCGCGTGTCATCAATAAAAAATACATAACAAATTGTAGGTTTCAATGAAAAATAGCCTTCGACAAGGGACAAAAACCTTAAAATCGTTTATCTACGCCTATCAAAAACCGGAAGACGAACTTATACGTTTAACGTCAATAATTATTCGGGTCTGGCTACCTGAGCAGGTAGAAATGGTTACTATTAACCTATTTGTTTCAATGTTCGATATTAGTGGATGTTATATCAAATGGGATTTATGTATGTAACTTTTAATTTTTTTTTTAATTTTGAAGTGAAACTTCTTTAGGCGTGTTGAGAGTAAAATTCAAGGTCGCGTCATGGTAATACGGATAATGGAGTAAGGTGACGATTTTGGTTCTTTAATCTTTCCGAAGAAGTTTCACTTCTGACACGTGTGCTCACACACGCTATTTTATTATTATAATTTAATCATGTAAAATTGCTAGATCGTTTTCAATTCAATTTGGTAGAACAATGATTTATAAACAGTGAAATTCGAATGAAACGGGGACTGTGGCTTTAGGAAAAAAATTTCTTATTTAATTTATACCATTTTGAATACGAAAATTTAACTTCATTCGTAAAACTCAACAATCAGAGCAAAAACTTGAACAAACAGTCGTTAAGTGAAACTTAAACAAAGATACGACAATGCCACGAAAAACATCTTATAAATAACTTAGTTAAGTTAACGAATTCAAAACATAACCCTTTTTACAGACGCCGGAGAATGGGGTATAAATATATTTAACTTACTAAGGTATTCGTATTATATTAAAAGTTAAAGAATGATTATTTATAGCACAAAAATGTTTATTGGTAGATGTTATAGCTGATTAAAGTTTATTTTAAACTAACTGTGTCGCGCGGTTTCACTTGAGGGCTAAATTAAATATTAATTTTTTAATTCTTTTGCTTATAAATGTTATTTTTGGTACATCATCACATCGCTGCTACGTATTATCAAAATCCGTACAGTGGTTTTCCAGTGCAATAGTGACAAACATCTTAGCATTTATAATATTAGAAGGATGTAAGAATGTATTTTTGCAAGTCAAAATTATAAATATTTTAATTTCTCTTAAAGAGACCTTAAACACGATAGCGACTTTAATTATGGTGACCTAAAAGCTTAGAACTGAAGCAAATACTATAACTCTATTTTATTCTGCGACATTAAACACAAAATGCAGCAAAAACTTCTCATATGAAACATGTAAACCATATTAATTGTAATTAGCATTACTATAATTACAGTATGCGCAAACTTAACATTTTTCATACCTCGGCTAATCTTATATAACAATCTTTGTACTCGCTATATTGTCGTTATAATGCAATATTATGCCGCAATCATGCAATATAAATGAGTTTAAACACTTAATTTCGTTTTTCATTGCATTATTTATTAAATAGCGAGTTGGGTTTTGCTCCAATTTCGACGAACGGCCTTTGGTAGCCATTGATTGACATGGCAGTTTATAACATTATACTACGAAAAATATATCTTTTTTTTTCAGCACTATCGCCAAGTATAAAATTATAAATTTACTTTATTTAGACTAACTTTCTGCACTCAAAATTTAAAGTTTTAATCATCAAAATTCACCGAGTTTCATAATTACTTACCACTTTTTACCTCTTACGAATATTTAACATTTTCAGAAATCCTTCCTTATTTATTTATTTAACCATTTATTGTACCACACCATTTAACATTACAATGTACAGTATATATATTTGTATGGATGCGAGATAAAGTACAAAAGGTGACCTTATCGCTTAAAGGCGATTTCTTCCAGGCCTTCCTTAGTACTTGACTTCAATGTAAAAGGCAACATCGTCTACAATTAAAAGTTTCACACCCTACTAGTTTTGCATGTCAGTAAGCTTTACTTTATATATATTTAGATTTTTACGACAATTACTTATTCAATTAATAGATTACCGATTTCTGAACAATATTGAATGTATACAGAACCCGATTCAGAACACAAAACCGGTTAAATAAACCGTAAACTAGTAAGAGTAACTGAGTAAAGCTTTAGTTCAGTTACTTCGGAGACTAGGAATATTGTGTATTTACTGTGTGTGGCTCGTTGGTTTAGTGTTTAGTATATTTGATACAACAAGGGTTGGAAGTTCGAGTCCTGGACGGGGCAAAAATAGTATGTAATTGGAATTTAAAAATATGTGAGTACCACGAATGTAGAGAAAAATATGTATGTGAAAAATAGAGAAAAAGTATTAGTTCTGTGATTGATTTTACGTATTAGTTTTTCATATCGATATAATATAAAGAGAGAAATCTTAATATATATAAATCTCGTGTCACAATGTTTGTCCTCAATGGACTCCTAAACCACTTAACCGATTATAAAAAAATTCGCACACCATGTGCAGTTCGATCCAACTTGAGAGATAGGAAAGTTTAAACATGTAGGTACCACGGGCGAAGCCGGGGCGGACCGCTAGTATTACTTTAAATAAATGTAAAGTTGGTGGTAGAGTAGCATTATGGCATTGTGATTTATAATTACTTAGCATGCTACACATATCTACTAGTAGGTCAGTAGATTTTAAAGAGTTTATTTCCTACTAGCTACCGCCCGCGACTCCGTCCGCGCGGAAAAATTAAGATTTATTTTTTTTCTACGTATTTTTCCGGGATAAAAAGTATCCTTTTTATGCCCAGGATAATAAGGTAAAATTATACCAAGTTTCATCGAAATTGAATCGTTAGTTTTCACGTGATGCCTTCACATACAGACAGACAGACAGACAGACAGACTAAATTTTTTTTAATCACATATTTGGGTTTGGTATCGATGCAGTAACACCCCCTGCTATATATTTTTTCAATATTTTCAATGTACAGAATTGACCCTTCTACAGATTTATTATAGGTATGTATAGATAATATTAAGTGAAAAGGATTATAATATTACTTAAAAAAATTGAGGGTGAATGTATTTTGCATACGCAAAGGAACTTTGAACTCTATAAAATTTAGTACAGACAGATTACAATAAGAGCATAATATGCTACATCTTACTAACATGCAAGTGACGCCACGGGATCCAGCTAGTTGCAATAATACTTAATTTGTGATTTATAATTAAAAGTATTAGGTATCCTAAGACTCCGTAGCTCCGAATCGGCTTAGCCGGCCATTTCTCTCGCTATGTCTGGTCATTAAGCACTGAATTCCTACACGCCTAGGGTTTCCAATTATGAGGGATTTATAGGATAGTGGGTCAAGAAAATTCACACCTACAGCTATAGTTTTTTTACAGGTTGAAAATATCTAGGATCAATAAAACGTTTTTTTAGAACTTATTTTCTGTTTATGATTAATTAATGTAATGGTTATTAAATATCGGTGGTAAATATTCCATGATTAATTCATTGCATTATTTAAGATGCTTCAGTGAGCCACAGGTAGTCATCTACAGTTTTACAAACAACCAAGAAACCTTTATTTAAAACTAGCGGTCCGCCCCGGCTTCGCCCGTGGTACATATTTACGTTTTCTCTACATAAAAACCATCCTCGTACTTCAAGGAATATAATAAAAAAAGAATTATCGAAATCGGTTCAGCCGTTCTCGACTTATGCGCTTACCAACACATTTTTATATATAAGATTTCATACATTCTGCGAAATAATAGTTTCTTTTAATATCAGAATGGTTACAGTAGCTATCCCCTTTGAGTGGACGGCGCGGATGCACCGCATGCCGACCCCAAGTCACTCCCAATACTTCTAAACTATCAACTTGAATCAACATCCTTTGGTGAAGAACATTATAATTAAACTTATAAATTATAGGTAGAAGAAAATATTATACTTTCTTGTATTATAAAAATAAAGTAGTACATGATAAACCACTACTTCATTTTGGATTACTTTTAAAATCGCATTTGTATCAAAATTGAAAGAAGATTTCTATTTTAACGCTTATCCTAATACATAGTTACTTATTTATTATTGGATTTTTTAAAGTGATACTGCTCTAGGTGCGTTGAGAGTAAAATTTCAAAGTCGCGTCATGGCAATACCGCCACGCCATGGAGAGAGGCGAATGACGATCAATGAATCTTGCCAAATAAGTTTCATTTCTGACACGTGTGCTCGGCATACACGCTCTTTCTTTCTATAGAGTATCATAAAAATCTTAAAATTTATTGAATAGATCTAAATATAATTTCTAGATAGAAATATGGAGAAGGATCAAATATGAAATGACAATACATATGTTTTACTCATCGAGATAGTATGTAGTAGTACATATATCTCGATGGTTTTACTGTATTATTTTTCACACTATGGCGGTTAAAAGTATCCGACATTTGACACCTTAAAGCACTTGTTAGGCTTTTGTTAGCAAGTATTGTCTTCAGTTGACTTATCATTTGGTCTTCGGCTACATAATGACTACATTCTTACTTAAATAGAAAGATAAACACAGGTGCCTTGTTATTTACCAGTTTTTAAGCATTTCAAACTGCACTTTAGGAAGTAAATGTTCGTTGGCATCAAAAGTAATGAGGATATTCTGTATACTACACTAAATTTATATTTTAGTATCTCAATATCGAGGGTAATGGAGTCGGTTACATTTTACACACAATCATTAAAAGATGAAGCTAATAAAATAGAGAAATTTCTCTTTGACAGCTTTGACTAGTAAAGAAATAGCCTAATTTTAAATTCAGGTCATAATTCAATTTTCAAAACACTTTCCTGTTTTAAACAACAATAAAACTACAATTTTCTGAATATTCTGTGCACCCACAAAAAGTTTCATATACATATTATTTCAATTCACAAAAACTTATGTATTTCAAATCCTGATTCCGACAGGGAAACACGAATAAATTCAGGTTTCCATTGTGAGTTTCAAATCGCGAAACGTAATATTTTAAATGAAGAGTGTGGCATTGTGTGGGAGGACTCATAAGAGGGAACAGAGTAAGGGTACTTTTCCATCAGAGATGTGCGAAAATGTATTTCATTGCTCAAAATTTTAGAAATAATCAACAAACCTCCGCCCACGCATTTCACAAGTCCATCGCACACATCTCAAAAATTTTTATATGGGCAAAAACCTAGAACCGTTGAGCCGTTTTCACCAGAGCTGAGCTGACCGAGACTATGAGTGAAGCGATTTTATTGGTTCCCTCGCTACGCAATACGCATCCTCACACATCTCTGGTGGAAACGCAGCCTAAAGCTGTGACGTGCAGGAGTCCCAGTTTCATCCTTAATAACTACGAACGACACGTGGTTTTAAATGGGAAGCATTTTAATCTTTAGTTAATGTGGAGGAATTATGAAATGATTTGCGAAAATGGAGACACTAGGTTTTGTAGTAATGAAAAAACTGTTCTAGTAAGTAGTATCTAGTTTAAATAGGTTATTGATTTATTATTGAATATATTTAAATTGAATTCTTTAATTTTTTTTTTCATAATCCTACGTTTTTCAGTGCTAATTTTAGCGGGTTCTCAATGGTAGATAGGTACATAGTTATTCCGAATATATTATTATCATAAAAGGAATTCGTTGAAGTAGCGGACAATAACTTTCATAAGTTAGGTTTATTGACCTTAGTCTAATTAAGTTTTAGTCTAAGTATATGTATATACTTATTACCCGGATATTTAACAGAATATTTCAGTACGCGATATTAACATTGTAATCTTTGAATACCTATCCTTTAATATCCCTTGTTAATATGAAAAATAATTGATAACCGATGTATGTAATAGAATGGAAAAGATCAAAGGATTGTACAAAGATTTTTCATTGCAATTTTCTTTGAGAAAGGGTAAATATTAGTATAAGATGTAAGACAATGTTATCAGTTACCAACATGCTACGTAAGTTTTTCTTTTCTTTCAGAAAAATAGTTGAAGTTTAGGTATGAACAAGGTTTTAATTTTTACTTAACTGATAAAGTGAAACTTCTTGTTTTAATTTTAGTATTTATTTCATCCAACTCAACAATTTTATATTGAGGTAACGTAATTATTAAATAATCTTTATTTTTAATACTTCTAAAATATAAAAAATAGTACTAGTAGTACCTAGTAGGTTTTATCAATTGATAAAGTACCAGCAAGCTTGATATCTAAATATTTTAAGCTTCGCGGCGGTTCATCTTGGACTCAACTGAAGTAGTATTCAGCGGTCACCCATCACTACCTTGACTGCGGTGAAGGTTGCTTAACCCTGGAAAAAAAATTAACAAATTAATTTTAAGCTTTGGGATGAGTATGATGAATGTCGAAGAATAAAGAATTTGATCACACGTGAAACCTATTTGGTCTATGTATGATTATACCCTTTATTCTCTGTGACCAATTTCCAAATGGAGTATACAAAAGGAAATAGATTTTGTAAAATAAAGTTATTTTATTTAACTGAAAAGGAATCTTTTATTTCATAAATAATATTATGTTCTCTTGTTTTGTAAAAACGCTACGTTAATACCATTGATAAAAATGTTTAAATAAAAACTAAAAATACAGTTTCATATAATTATATTCACGTTATATCAATTCGTCGAAAATTAGTTCAAGAACAGAGCACAAAGCCTTGTAGAAATATAAAGGAATATTACAAGCTTTCAGTGTTTGTTTGTCTGTTTATCTCTAGCTATGTACACAGTACACTGCAGTGCTTGATAAGTAATACAGCGTTACATTGCTCGCTATCTAGGCGAGCGTGTCAGGATGTATCTTTTATTTATGTTTAAAGAGGCAATGGATTTCGTTTTAATTAAGTGGCGTTGTTAACCCGTTGTACAGTTAATTTTTCCATCTCTTTATTGAAGTACTAGCGGTCCGCCCCGGCTTCGCCCGTGGTACATATTCCCGTTTTATCTACATAAAAACCATCCTCGTACTTCAAGGAATATAGTAAAAAAAGAATTATCGAAATCGGTTCAGCCGTTCTCGAGTTATGCGCTTACCAATACATTTTGCGATTCATTTTTATATATAAGAAGATGAGTTACTTTATTCATATAAAGATCCTATTGATTTACCTCCTGTCCTCAATTGTTTTATTTTTATGCTGCAAATAAACGAATTCATAAATCATTATAAATGCCGCTGTGAATTGTCATTCGACTTTAATACTTAAAACAAACTTTAGCAAAACAAATAAGTATCCATTTCATTATGGTGTCATTTTCCTCAAAGATAACCCTTAATTTTTATTAAGCTCTACCTATGGGAATAAAATTCAAAATATTCCTTCACTTACAACTACCCTAAACACTACAGAATAGATTCCTTTTCCCAAGTATTTCATTTATTATTTGTTTTCACCATCTTTTAAAGGCGACTGGTTCTCAATGAACTACCGAGTACCAATGGTACTTGCCAGCAAACTGTAAACCGGTTTTTGCCAAAACCAACGTAAATACTCCCAAAACATTTCAAAGAAACCTCACGGAGTCATATACAGACAAAACCGCAGTGCACTAGCAAAAATCGCGGCTTTACTCGCATTAAAAGACGTAAAATATTAACCGCGACGCCACAAACAGATGTTTCGCATTATTTCCAACTTCTCATTTGCAAATGTACATTTTATTTTCAATATTTTTTTGCGTCCGGAAACGAACGGAATTTATTATGGCGGGCTTGAATGATTCTTGCTAAAATTATCCCCGAGAATTGTACTCACTACTCGTGTTAATAATGATAATTGTTTTATTTTTGTATTGTTGTATACTTGACGTTGGTATGTTACGAATGGAATGTATTATTTTAAGTACCAATTGCCCGTATAGTACTAGTGTGACGATAAAACGGAATGGTTCTCGGTTCGATTCTTGTTGGAAACTAATAAGTAAGTTTGAATGGCATTTCAATAGTTTATTTTTTATTTAGTATGACAAAATTAAGCTTGTAAACATTCAATTTTATTTATGGGAAGTATTCTCTAATTCTTGAACCGATTTTAAAAAATTATTTCACTACTAGAAATCTATTAATCCTGTGTGACTTATAATGTGTTGTTTTTAAGATTTAAGACCTGTAAAATCAGGAGGATCCAGGCCTCATCTTAGTATTTACTGATTTTCTAACAAATAGAATATCTGTATAGATGTCTCCACCCACATTCCGACCTCGTACATACAGCTAATGTAATCATAAACGGTCCACGCTGCAGGCAACAAACAAACAGGATATATCCCATTTTAGGGTTACCACCTTTGAATAAAAATAATAATTATATCCAAAAAATGTCTAGGAAAATAATTTAAAACTATTTAAATTATGTATATTATATTGGATGTTTTTAATCTGTAATAACGTGATTTTGAACAGATACCTAATTCATCTTAGAAATTAGAAGATTGTACTTTTCATATCGGTCTAACTTTACATTATCTTAATAAGTTAATCTATAGTTTAGTGTACAATAAAACGTTTCAGTGACAGCCCTATCCCTTCGCCGCAATTTATAACACACCTGGATAATAATTTGCATATATCATGTTTAGAACATCGGTTATTTGCTTAACGAATTAACCAATGGTTATAACTGTGTCAACACGATACGCTTTGCTTGAATTAAACGTTCAATTTGGCTTAAAGCGATTGAAAATTGCTATGTAAGTTTTCATGGAAACAAGCGCATTGCATTATTTATTTCACGGTACTGTATTTTTGCTTATAGGCCCTAAAATCTCGTTTGTTGGACTCTGTATGAATATTATGTTCGTAAATTGAATAGATTTCCTTTTGGAGAATTTATTTAACACATAACAGGTAGAGATAACTCTATTTTTGAGGTTAAAATGGGAGATTTGTTTTTAAAATGTTAATTTACTTCCGCGAAAACCTAGGGCGGGCGGATGATAATATTTTAAATTATAAGTACCTATTTTATATAGTCCTTGCAATATATTATTAAAATGTATTCCCAAGACATTCTTTTCTTCCGCGATCTAAACGTGTTCCTAAAATACATAAGCCTCACTAATTTAATGGAGTTTTCTTTAGTAATTTTTCACCAAAACAGCACGAGAGCAGAGGAGCGGCAAATTGGCCACCATTAGAACGCTTTGGGGTTTTGTTTTTTGCTTCCCGGTAATTAAATGACAATTACCAGAGAACCAGGTTTATTTTGGGATACTATGGTTTGTTTTTGGATCATTGAAGCGATAATTTAAAATATTAAATCGGATAAAGGCGCCATTTATGTCGTGTGTGAGAGTTATTTACGCTTTTGAATGTATGGGGTATTTTTCGGGTTTTTATTATAAAATAGCTTTCCGCCCGCGGCTTCGCCCGCTTTGTCTAAAACATAATAAATTATATACTAAAACCTTCCTCTTGAATCACTCTATCTATTGTGAAAACCGCATCAAAATCCGTTGCGTAGTTTTAAAGATTTAAGCATACATAGGAACATAGGGACATAGGGACAGAGAAAGCGACTTTGTTTTATACTATGTATCTAGTGATAGTGAAGTGTAGGACGTATAAGCAGTTTTTAAAGCATTATATTATATTTATTTTGTAAACAATTAACGTGTTCATTAATTAATTAAATCTTAATCTAAATTGTTACGAATAATGTTAATTAATATTTTTCTTAAAGAAAATACGCAATAAGCTTCTTGAGAATGCTAATATAATTCAATCCCTCAAGAACTTAATTGTATTTGAATGAAATTTACATATTTTATAATCTAGACGAAACATAGATTTATTTTCTGCAATTTTAATCAGAATAAAACCAGGGAATGAGAGTAGAGTGTTTTATAATTGTTTTCGTATACGTAATAATATTCTTAAAAATACAATCTAACATTTATTTATATAGCAGGATTTTGTTTAGAAGTGTCTTTGAATCGTTAAAACACAGAATAATTATTAAAATATATATATATATAACTAGCGGTCCGCCCCGGCTTCGTCCGTAGTACATATTATTTACGTTTTCCCTACATAAGAACCATCCTCGTACTTCAAGGAATATAATAAAAAAATAATTATCGAAATCGGTTCAGTCGTTCACACGTGATACCATGACAACGCGAAACGGGTTTCATTTTTATTTATAGGTATAGATACATAATAATAAATCACATGGCAGAAAAGAGCCGGTAAGAAACTCTGCAGTTGCTCTTTTTAAAATCATTTCGATGTAAGATTTTACATATTTTAAAACACTGTTGAACTAAAATCAAAAAGAAATATTAAAGTAGGATATCATTTCTACTAATATATGCAACTTGTTTTCTGTCTCGTTGTTTATTCTTTCTGTTATTTGCGTGGAAATCGCCAGTTGTTAGTGACGTTAATAACATTATTTCAGCTCGAAGTAATAAAGTTTTCTGTTTGAAATCAATTTAAATTATATGTATGTGAAATGAGTTATTGGGTCAATGTATTAGTAGGGAGATTGTTTGTCTATACAAATATTATAAAGAGGAAAGGTTTGATTTTTTGTTTGTTTGTTTGTATGAATTGAATAGGCTCCGAAACTACTTGGAAGATTTGAAAAATTCTTTCACTGTTGGAAAGCTACATCATTTCTGAGTGACATAGGCTAGGTTTTATCCCGGAAATCCCACGGGAACGGGAACTATGCGGGTTTTTTTTTGAAAACGCGAACGAAGCCGCAGGCGGAATGCTAGTACATTATAAGTACAAGGCAAGATATTTTCAGTAGAGCATTAGAATTATATTTTACTTAGTAGTATAAATTTAAAAGTAACTATTTATTGACTAGAAACAATTTTCGTTTTATATGTAGGTACACATTTTTCTATGGAATAGATTTCATGAGCATACCAAAGTACGTTTCAGAGCTAATAGTATGAATGTATTCTTTGTAATAAAAAGTTGAGTACAAAAATATTAATGATCTATTTTCTAACGATTTATAAACCACTGTGTTAATATGTAAATTAGTATAAAGTATTCTTGGAAATGAAACAAACTTTAAAATAACAAGGAAAACCATCAGCCAACTCAGGCCCTTAACAACATACCAAGAAGATAAATTATTTTAATTACTCACATGGAATCGTAACTTAGATTCTTACTCATGGGTCAAGCATGCAAATTCGGAAAACATAAAATAGAAACAGATTTATTACTTGTAATATATCTCAGTTTTTACCTTGGCTGAGTACCTAATCTTCGCAGAAAGATTAGCCATTTTAAAATTTATGGCCGTAATTATTTATAGGGATATTCTGGTTTATTACTTAACTATTTTTTGTTGTGGTTAAATTCCTTATTTTCGTTAGACTTAGAAATTTATTTTGTGAAGCATCGTTAATTAAAATTAGCTTATTAGTTTATTTTTAATTCTTGTGCTTTTTTCTATTTTTACATTACAATTGAAAATTATTATATTAGTGAAAAAGGTCTCTTTGAATATGGTGTAAATTTAATAATAAGGTAATATGAATATTGGCACTATACCTCTACAAAACTTCCGGGAACACATTTTCATTACTTCTTTGAGCCTCCATACTTTATACAATATGAGTAAATATTGCATAACGTATGATATTATTTTAGTAAAAATCAATAGGATCTCTGCAATCAAATATCATCATCACTACATAGTATAAAACAAAGTCGCTTTCTCCGTCCCTATTGTCCCTATGTCCCTTTGTATGCTTAAATCTTTTAAACTACGCAACGGATTTTGATGCGGTTTTTTTTAATAGATGGAGGAGGATGAATCAAGAGGAAGGTTTTAGTATATAATTTATTAGGTTTTAGACAAAGCGGGCGAAGCCGCGGGCGGTAAGCTAGTATTTACTAAAGCACTGAAAGATTTACCAAAAAA
>CAJQZN010040890.1:21296-39493 GCA_907164685.1 Colias eurytheme | reverse complement strand
AGAGAATAGTGCTGTAACTTGCTGCAATTTTATATGTATTTTTGTATCTCAAAAGGTTGATTATTTTTGTTGATAGTTGCTATAAATGTGGTCTTAAGTTTTTACAGTAGGAGATGAGGTTAAATAAATATTATTTTTGTGTTATAAGCTGTTTATTCAAATATTCAGACGTGAATTATTATGTTTATCGATAACATTTTGGAATCCCTACTATTTTCAAGGTTATCGCATTGAATTTGTGGCTTGGCGTGGAGGGCACGGCGATGCGTTTTTGCTCTGGCGGTCAAAAGGTTAACTTCAAAAACAAGGCCACAAAGTCGCTGTGCAATCTCGTTGAAAAATACTATGGAAAATATATAAAACTGAATTTTCCTCTGTTGTTTAGACTGAAACTAATTTTGTAGACACAGTTCAACGTACGTCGCTATAAATAACATTATATTATGATATAGGTGCGTTTACGAAGCTCTCATACGATTACTTTATTTATAAAGAATTTTCTAGATGATTTTACACGAGTTTACGTTTAGAAATGAAACAATTTTTCAGTGAAATAAAAAGTATCTACTAATATACTACTAACTTTCTACTAAAGCAAGTAGGTATCTTAACTATTTCTATTCTAAATTCTAATTAAAGTCAGTTCAGATATTTTGTCGGGAATGTTCGACATCATATTTTCGCATTTTAGTTTTAACATAATATATTTCTTTCATCCATTACTCTTACTTATATATAGAAACTAGCTTTCCACCCGCGGCATCGCCCGCGCAGTCAAAGAAAAACCTGCATAGTTCCTGTTCCCGTGGGATTTCCGGGATAAAACCTATCCTATATATCCTCCTTCTCAAAGCATTGAGTGGATATTATCCATTTTTTGCCGTTGTAACTAGTTATAAGTCAATTTTATTTATTTTTTATTTATTTTCTATGTATTAATGTGCATCGGTACAAATAAATGTATTTTCTTTCTTTCTTTCTTTCTTTCTATGTCCTTTCTCGGGTATCAAAATATCTCTATACCAAATTTCATGCAAATTGGTTCAGTAGTTAAGGCGTGATTGAGTAACAGACAGACAGACAGAGTTACTTTCGCATTTATAATATTAGTATGTTTTAACATAATATATTTCTTTCATCCATTACTCTTGCTTATATCGACAGTTTTGTATAAGATCGTAGATTATTTTTCACATGTCGATAACACTAGCTTGACCCTATTGTTGAGGAGCTATTGTTATAGTTTTAGGTTAACAACCTTAATCTATTTATAATCTGATAAAAACTTACATACTTTTATGGAGACGAATCACGATGCAATAAAGAAGTCAACAATTTTTTCAATCAATCAAAATATCTGAGGCTAGATGAAGATACAGAGAGAAAGATAGACAGACATAATAAAATAGGCTTTTTCATTGACACAATAGTACCTACCGTTTATTTAATACATTTTCCGTGTTAAATATCTTCAAACATATTATGCACAATTAGATGACATAGATCAAGTAAATTATCACTTGATATCTACGTATGACAATGCACATTGCACAATACATTAATAGCATACAATCTTAAATACGTCTATTATGATTAATGATATATACCTACCTATATATTGTATACATCCAAAATACTTATACCAATAGTTTTTCACATCAAAAGAAAACAAGTTACTTAGCTCGTAAATGAGAAATGAACCACATTTGTTCACGATAGTTGATTCATGTTCTGATCATATAGAAAATGATGTGAGTTATAACTTATTTATACGAAAATATATTATGAAAGTTTTGTGTTTTGATTCAGTATTTGTTTTACAATTTGTACAAATAATGAGCAGAAACATCCTACTAATATTATAAATGAGAAAGTTTGTGAGGATGTGTGTATGTGTGTGTGTTTGTTACTCTTTCACGCAAATACTACTGAACCGATTACAATGAAATTTAGCACACATATAGAGGGTAACTTGGATTAACACATAGGATAGGTTTTATCCCGGAAATCCCACGGGAACGGGAACTATGCGAGTTTTTCTTTGAAAACGCGGGCGAAGCGGGCGGAATCTAGTCTAGTATTTGATATTTTGGTCGCAAATTTCACTTATTCTTTGTTGAAAAAGACAATTTTGTAGCCTTGTTAAATACTATTAATTAAATTTTAATCTCAAGTCAGAAATGTGATCATAAATTAAGAATCTTTTAACTCTGACACTAGTTGGACTTGAAGTTAATTTATCGAAATGCATCTTGTGTAGCATAGTGTGTACCCAGTCACTGCATAGTAAATATACTTAAGTTTCTAAGTCTTTACCTAGTTAAAATTTAAATAGAAAATGTATGATCTGTTTCATTGCATTCAATTTTTTTGTGATTTTTTTTGGGGAAGTTATGTTACCATAATTATTACATTCCATTGACTTCTTAAGTGTTTTATTTATTTGTGTTATCTACAACAGTATATAAATTAAATTGATATTTATTAAAAACAACGTCATCTTGTACAAATAAAATAGCAATAAATCAATATTAGTCTAAATGCAAGACGCGTATTTCCGCACACATTCCAAGCGAGGAATACCTTCAAAATCACATCATGCGGCATGCGCGGACGCATACACGACTATGACATTCCGTAACACAATGTATACCATCCATATTAATTTTTAAATGTCTGTCTGTCACTTTAACATTAAAGTACTGAATTGATTTTGACAATTTTTGTAGATATTTAAATTGGATAAGTTTAAGTACCTACTAATAAAAATGCGTGATCAGGCGAAATTTCTGAGGTAACAAACCCTAAAAAATGCAGTCGAATTGAGCATATACTTCTTTTTAGAAGTCGGTTGAAAACTGTCATAAGGCGAATTTCACAAAAGCGAAGCTGCTATAGAATACCATCTTATTACTCTTTTTTGGCTTATAATGTACATTAATTGAAAAACACGCCCAAAATCCGAGCAAATTTAACTTATTATAGAGCTGGTGTCATACCATGTACGCATAAGCCTCGCATTGTTCTAAAATCTAAATGCCTAATACAACATCCTCCTGAGATAGTTATGTCATTTTTAAATCACAAGTCGTTATTTTTAGCAAACAACTCACGTACAAAGTACACGAGATAAGAAATAGTTGGTACAATTGCGCGGAAGTTTGACGATAATTATTTTATTAATTGGTTACATGGTGGTTTGGTTATGTATCGCTATTGTCTTTGAGAATTGAAATAAGATGTAACGCTCTCACAGATTTGAAATGGGTACGGGTGACAAATCAACATCGAGCTATGCTGCGCTGTACTGCGCTGTGCTGTGTTTGGTCAACTCGCTCGTTTAATATTTTAATGAGGATACAAACAACCCATGCTGTGCTGCGCTGTGTGAGGCTACGCTCTGTTTAAAAACGCAGCAGTCTCGAGCGAGGCGCGCTACCCGCCGTGCTGAGCCGCGCTGTGCCGAACTGTGCTATGTTTTTATGGAGCTCTGCCATGCTGCGCTGTGTCGAGCTTATCACTACATAGTATAAAACAAAGTCGCTTTCTCTGTCCCTATGTCCCTTTGTACGCTTAAATCTTTGAAACTACGCAACGGATTTTGATGCAGTTTTTTTTAATAGATAGAGTGATTCAAGAGGTAGGTTTATAATTTATATGTATAATAACATCCATTAAATAGTGGAGAAGTACTGTTATTTTTGAGGTTTCTAATGTGATGTCGTAAAAAATTACATTTATTCCGCTTACATTGCAAACGCAGGCTGAACCCTACGAGTTTTATCAAAATAATGTACTAAGTATTTATACACATTGAAAAGGTCTACAGAAAAGTCCGCGATGGTATATGTCTATCTCTTATGGATAACCCACAATAACTTATTTTTGTCATTACTTTTTACGACAAATAATGGCTAATTTTCGAAGCGATTTTAACCAATACAGCATTAATCCTTAACCAAATAAATACCTTGAATACATTGTTCACTTAATATAGATCTATATGGTCCTTTACAACGTATGATTTAAGTGAATATTTTCGAAGATATTACAGATTTAAAAATTGCGGGACGTAGCGTTTGCGGCGGTACCGGCCGGCCGCTCGGCTATATAAATTTTATACCCGTGCGAAGCCGGAGCGGGCCGCTATGTTTTTATATTGTACAACGTTCACAGTTTTTCTGTAGTTTAGTATCAGCATTGCACCCGTGCGAAGCCGGGGCGGGCCGCTAGTTAATAATAATTAAAATGATTTTTAGTCATTCGTAAATATATATTTAAAAAAAATCGTCTTCAGTGGCAATACTCTTTAGAAAATTCTCCGTATTTTTCACGTATGGTGTGAGGTAACAAGCTACCGTGACTGGACTCTTTAAACGACAAAATAACACATAAAATATCCATATCCGCTTCTTCTTCACGTTCATCTTCATCGGATTCAACTATGTCGTAATGTTTACGTTTTTTTGAAAATAGGGTCATATTTGACGAGATAAACGACTACACGAGCTGCTGATTACTTTATACTGAGCTAGATTGTTAAAAAACGTAGCTTAAGAAACACAGCACAGCACAGCGCAGCATCGTTTAATTGTTAAAAAAACGTAGCTTAAGAAACACAGCATAGCACAGCGCAGTACAGCGCAGCATAGCTCGATGTTGATTTGTCACCCTACCTATTACGTAACAATTAAACCACGCTTTTAAATTATTTTTTGTAGTTTTAATAGGTACCTAACTAATACCTATATAAAACGTTTTTGGAACATGAAACGGATTTTCATTGATTTTTTTTTTAATTCTGAATTTATAAGTGAAGAAACAAACATATTTCCAAAATATATTTATTTATTCATCCTCCAAGACGAATTGATTAGAGTGGAAAAATGTTAACAACTATAGAAAATACCATACTAGGTAGTAAGCCTATAAAATAATTCAATAGGTACACCTATGTCAGTAGTGCTCCATATTTATTTTGTTATTAAACACCCTGCGAGCAAGTCACCTGACCGCTAAACCGCAAAGCCAGAGATAAAATTATAATCTGTGATACATGATATTTGATATCTGTGCTGCATAAAATTATTCTAAGAGCTATTGCATTAAATGTAAACACAATAAATCGTCTTAAACATATGCCCTCAACTCTAAGCCTAGATCTAATTCTATATACTTACTATACCTACTATTTTTTTTATGCAATAGGAGGCAACAGAGCAGACGCGTCACCTGGTGGTAAGTGCTCCACGTCGCCCATATGTACCCACAGTGCCAGAGACATTGTGAGTATGTTACCGGCCTTTCAAGTAGGAATATGCTCTTTTCTTGAAGGTCTTGAAGGTATTCTAAGGCCTAACTACCTATAGCTGTTTTAGCTGCGGCTTTTGCTCATTATCCGTGAAAATTATGTATAGCTATTAGGTTTTTTTACATAGAAATCTAAATAACAAGACACTAGAAGTCGTAAGCGTGCGTGACCTTGTCGCCACTCAGGTGATTTGCACATCACCAGTGCATTCGTCACTGTTCAGTTGCTCTGGAGACGTATGAGTGTATACATGGTGTGTTTCAGCAATTCCCATTGCGGAAATTCTTCCACAAGTTGTAATTATACTTATAAAGGAATAATATTTCATCGGAAAATATATTTTTTTAGAAATAATGCCGTTTTTCCTTAAAATTATAGAATATTTACAAGTATTACGAGTGTCACCATAGTAATCGAAATAACAATGAATGACACAGTCGACCATTCTTATTATCACGTTTGTTCGTATTGGAGCAAAAAGTCTCATATACTTAGGGCTGTTATTCTAAAATAAACCGTAAATTCGTGCGTTAGGATACATATTCAAAAGCTTAATTTAATAGATAAGTTAGTTTTCACTAAAATCAAGCTGTCCAATAAAAGGCATAGTTTACCTGTGTGTACTGTGTACTGTTTAGCTTTCGGTTTGAATGTGTCGATTTTGGCGACAGCGGTTTTCATACGAATTATGACATTATAGCACTTCTATGTGTCTTGTTATTTAGATTTCTATGTTTTTTTAGCTACATATTAGTTTTGACATACAGGGTCATTCCCACAATTAAAACGAACATAAATACACATATCAAGTAAATTATCAAAACGTTTACGCGACAGAGCGTGCTAAATAAATATACATGTATAGTGTATACCTACACATATGTACATACATAGATAACTATTTCATTCTAAACATATCAAGTTTCATTGGAAATTAATATCGCATCATACTCATATCATTATACAAATGGTGAATTTAATTTCAAATAAACATTATTTCTGTTATTCAAGAGATACGAGAGTAGGCTATATGTAATGAATTTATAACACCATGAATCATGATAAGATACACCGTATTAACGATCATACACACCTTTAATTTGATAAGGTTTTCGAAAGTAAGTTTAATCACAAGATTTCGTAATTTGGTAGCGAAGTAAAAATGTCATTACATTGCATAGGTACATACTTTTGTCATTATTCTTTGCCAAAAGAAAATACTATTTACCTACCGAATTCAATTCCTGGGGATGGATAAATATTTTCACACAAAAACTACATCAATTTTGATCGACCATGAAAGTTGGTTACTCAATGACTGAACATATTACCTATTATGAAACTTGGCAGTCTATCTACATAAATTCTACTTTTTGGTCGAGGTTCCACCCTAGAGTGAAACTGCACACAGCTTACAGCTGTATGTAGTTATAAACAATCGAAAAATATACATTCAGAACAAACATACTAACCTCTTTTTGTTTTTGGAAGTCGATTTACAATGCAAATGATCACACTCCTTGTCTCGGTTAACACCAGAAAATTCAGGGGCAGAGTCATTAAATATAAGATAAATCATGTACCTGATGTAACCCACGTTACCTGTCCGACACTGCCCACAAGTTTCCGTCTACCATTACCTACTGTAATTACCTAATAGTGTAATTCTCACTGAGTCATAGACAATAGACAGATATCACTTGCAATTACGCCATTACGGTTTCCGCCATGTGAATTACGGTTGAAAAAGTTGGTTACATAGACAATTATGGATGTAGATTGTAGCTATTATGGGTAAATCCAGTTTTGTATGCTATAATACGACATTATCAGTCGTATTGTTGCAGGAGATTATTAAAAACAGATAAAAAGAGGAGAATTATATGAGTATGGGTTTCTGTGTTACATCTTTTATTTTTTAAATATGGAACAATAAAAAATATCAAACTAAATAACAAACAAAAATTGACCAAATTGCCTGATGTCTGCCCGAGACTCCCACGTGCACTCACTCTGCCCGATCAACGCGTAAATAGGTAATTATAAAAATATATCGAGTGATAGCTCGGAAACAATGTTGAGTTGTTGTGATTATTCATTAAAAACAATAATAAATGATTCCTCTTTATAAAAGTGTTCTTGATAAGGATTATTGACTTAATGCCCGACCTATAAAATTTCTAGTAAACTTTTCTAAAATTGGACAAAAATTCGTGGTGGGTGGGATTGCGTTAATTTTATCTGGAATTTAAGCTTAGTAAATAATTAGTGGGAGGTGATCTAATACAGTGCTAACAAGTCAATAACTGCGTTAAAAACAACCGACTTCAAACTTGCACTTGCAACATTTACAAATACAGACAAAAATGCTCATAAAATAAAAACTACTGGGGCTATCCGAATAAAAATTTTATGGGACCAATTTGACACCATCCCGCATCGAACAAAAAAAGAATCACGTAAATCGGTTCAGAAACCACGGAGTAATCGGTGTACATATGTACATAAAAAAAAAAAACATACCGGCCGAATTGATAACCTCCTCCTTTTTTTTGAAGTCGGTTAAAAACAGTTGAAATCGGGATAGGAGCGACTATTATAATTCGGCAAACATGTAGGTAAAAATAGGTCAAGCTCCTTAGTAGGTACCCACCCTAGCTAAGATGGGTTAAATCTGTGTAGCATGATGAAAATATTATAATATTAATTATTGAAATAACATGTGCGATGATGCATTAACACATTCGTGCGAATAGCGAAGCGAATAACTAACACGTAGTGCATCGCCTGAGATTCGCGTATTTTGACCTTATCAAAGGGAAGACAAATGTTTGAAGAATTCGCGACGTCACTCAAATACGAATGTATCGTCGAGTGACGAGGCGAATGTGTAGATTATGCACCATCAGCACACTAAATTACAGCCAAATCAATTGATTTTTTGCGTAAATGAATATAAACATTTACATCGACACAAACTTTCAAATTAGTGCGCAATTTGAGCATTTAAAATCTATAATATACCTACCTACATATAAAAATGAAATCCGTTTTCCTTGGTCACGGCATCACGCGTGAACGGGTGGACCGATTTCGATTATTCTTTTTTTATTATATTCCTATACGAGGATGGTTCTTATGGAGAGAAAACGTTAATATGTACCACGGGCGAAGCCGGGGCGGACAGCTAGTTATTCAAGAAATTAGACGGTACTTAGGATAATATAGGCATACCTATATAGGGATATAATATATCTCGTGATATATGTATAGGAAGGTAGGTATGAGACATTAGTGGATATATGTCCCTTTGACAAAGCATTCAATTAGACTCAAGTGCTGGACGGATCGAACTTAATAGAATTTCATTCAGTTAATTCACTTACTGTGTACAATATAGGTAGGTATGTATTATGATATCATGTTGTTAGTTTTAATGTTTATTATATACCTACCTAGGTACCTATCTATATGGTAAATAGGTATTTTGTATGAATCACATCTGTAATTATTGTAGATAAGGAGGTAGGTAGGTTGGTAAATTTATTGGCTACTAGCGGTCCGCCCTGGCTTCGCCCGTGGTACATATTTACGTTTTCTCTACATAAAAACCATCCTCGTACTTCAAGGAATATAATAAAAAAAGAATTATCGAAATCGGTTCAGCCGTTCTCGAGTTATGCGCTTACCAACACATTTTGCGATTCATTTTTATATATAAGAAGATCTAAGGGATTCCGTTTTTATATAGTTACCTATAAGATCTAAGGGATTCCGTTTTGAAATTTGATTGTAAACAATAAAAAAATTAAACAACGTATAAATTCAGAATATTCCTTCTTATTTAAATATTGTGAACCTACAAGCACATGGCCAGGTAGGTAGGTAGGTACCTACTAGGTATACATATAAAACTTTAACTAGGTAGGCAGGTACTTACCCACCTATTCTAATAATAAATTTCACCTCCTTTTTAAGACATTAGGTAGGTAGGTAGCCGGTAGGTAAAATACATATATTCAAATATAGAACAAAATGTACGTTTAGTAAGTACCTAGGTAGGTAGTATACGTATGTTTAGTAATGAAAATAATATCAAACTAATAAATAAACTACTAATTTAATTGCAGCATTAAGATAGGTTGCAAGTTAAACTTGAAACCGATTTAATCTGGTCCAATTAATACAAGCGTGCGTTCGCAATGGGAATCTAGATTCGAGATAAAGCCTATTTCATTCCTAAAGGCATATCGTGTATCCTAGCATCGTCCTAATAATAATGTCCTCTACGTGATTTCGAATTTATTACCCAAGTAAATACCTATAGGTATAATAATAAATAACAATTTAAATAACAGAACACGTTACGCTGAATTTAGGTTTTTTACATAAAAAAATTCAGTCACTAGGTTTCACGGCCAAACTATCATTATTAGCTATTGCATAAACAATAATCAACCAAAAAAGTAAAAGCGTAGCGATTTATTTTTAATTAAGGTCATTTGAGAAACAAACTTCCTATTAAAAAAAATCCTGACACAAATCAAACCTATTGTTGACTACTATTTCCTTTGTTCGGAACGTCCGTTCATTGTGCAGCTAAAGAAAGCGACATTTCTAAACAGCATCCTATGTTATTTACGATTTAACACAAGAATAGTGTTTGTAAATCGCAAATACCTTCCCACGCTTGACCGGACGAAAAACAGGTCCGCGTTGCATACCAAAAGGAAATCACCGGCATCCAACGAGAGTAATTATTATTTAAAAGTATAAAAAACTGGTTGACATACCTCGGTACTCGTTATCCGTACAGTGCACAAAAACTAAATCACACACATAACTCAAAACTTACAATACGAAAGTAATTTATGTGAGTTCGGTTTATACAATTCGATTCGATTATTGGAACACGCGGACAGTGAATTCGCGCGGAGAAAATTACGTGCTCACTCCTCGAAAGTCGGAGCTAGACTGGCGTCCGGTCAGCCTCAGCCCTCAGCAATCAGCTCATGGCTCGTCGTGAATGCGAGATCTGGATACTACGCTACGGCCATTCAGGTATGGCAACAACCTCTGAGACAATTCCTGCAACTCAAATTCATCTTTATTGAACAGGAATAACGACAATAATTCCGTAACAAGCACTTTGTGATAAGACTGCGTCGATATCAGCTAGCGTCTAGGATCCTGTTGAGCGAGAGAGCAGATATTATACGTAGGAGTTGGAAAGAGATGAATATACTTCTAGATCTACATAGAGATGAGTGAACCGTGAAATTTTTATATTCTGTTCGCAAAAACACAGCATCGGGACAATAGTGTAGGGAATGCACCCAGGGTGTTCAACTTTCAAGTAGTCCTTTTTTTATGCAACCCTTAACGTTTTTAGCAATCAAATATTTAGAGAATTTCTAATGGGCTTGTACATTGACCTGTAGATAATATAAACACCCTACGCATTCATAATGATTATGTTTAAATACACAATTCAAATGAAAGGCCAAAATTTAAAGCGCTATGAAATGAACATAGTGCATCTTTATCTTTAAGTATTTCAGTGCTTACAAACAACAAAATATTGTATTATGATTTATGAGCTATAATTAGGTAATCGAAATTTATCGTTACATTACAAGTTTTTGAAGTGAAACTTCTTTATCAGGGTTGGAAAAAAATTTAGTGTAACATATTTTCGTTACGCGTCATTGAGATGTATGTTACGCGTGACATTTTTCCGTTACGCGCCATCTTTTTCTTATCCCTACCACGCGTGATTCGACGTATTTCTGTAAAGTTGCATTATAGTAAATTATTTTTTGAAAAATAAGGTCATAAAGAAGTTTCACTTCTTACGTGTCAACGTGTGGACACTAGTACACGCACACATTTTTTACGCATATTATGTACCTACCTAGTTTAAACTTACATTTTATAATATTGAGATAAAATATAAAATATGTGAGGTACCTAGGTATTTGCTAAATGTGCAATAACAAATCAAAACTTCTTTTTCATTCAATGCAAGTATTGACATGTCGATCTGTGGACATGTCTTATCATGTATTTATTAATTGTACCTTCAAGTCGGAACTTTTGGGATGTTCGTCTTGTTAGCAAAAAATACTGAACCGATTTCGTTGAAATTTGATATACCCACGTGTTAACCCTCAACTTGTTGCGTAGCATTTTTTATCCGGATACCAAGAGAGTATGTAAAAGCGATTTCTAATAAAAAAAACTTAAGTAAGTATTATTTTGTTAATACTGAAAATGTCGGATAAAATAATGAATAAATCACGATTTAGATCTCATGTTTAATAATTCTTCATCTCTTTAAGAATTGAATTAATAACTAAATTAGCCACTTAACCCGTGTAATCCTTAAAAATATTAATTTCCGGGAAGACAAGCTATTAAAGTTGGCAACACCAGGTGCAAATGTACCTCATCTTAAATTAAAATAAAGAAGGATAGCGCCATTGTTCCAGTCTAGAATTTTCTTCGTGTATTTTTGCTCTAAAAATGATGTATTCTCCCGAGATTAAATGAAAAACGTAATTATTATAATGAAGCAGTTGAAAGGATTGAGATTATTAATGTTGTATATTTATAATATTTAAATTAAAGGGATAGGTTTAAGTATCACTACATAGTACCTACATATAAATCAAAGTAGCTTTCTCTGTCCCTTTGCTACAGAGCAAGAATTTAAGCATAGGTACAGACCTATGCTTAAATTCTAAAACTAAGCGACGGATTTTGATGCGGTTTTTAAAAAGATTGAGTGATTCAAGAGGAAGGATTTAGTATATAATTGATTAGGTTTTAGACAAAGAGAGCGAAGCCGCGGGCGAAAAGCTAATTAAATGAAACTAAATAAACTTATGAGACGATGGAAGTTGGAACAGAAGGACAAATATATAAAGAACATACCAAAAGTAAATATTTGACAACTCTATGGTAATGACCACGGACATGTATCAAGATAGACTAAGCGAGTGTATGTACTTCCCGTGTCCAAACTAAGATTATGAAACTTACTTGACGCTGGCCTACACTCAGTCCGCGCTTGCAGTTCGCCAAGGAAAGACGTGAAGCTGAATAAAGTAAAATGCCGAATTACGCCGTTATAAACTGTAGAAACTCCACAGCTGTGAGTGGCCGAGTTAGCAGAGATGTTTCCTTCCACCGGTAAGTAATTTTCTAATCAGAATATGCACTATTTATTTTAAAATCAAATAAAGAATATCTGTGGAAAACGATCGTGACAAACACGGATACCAAATCATACGAAATGATTCGGAATACATTGCGGCTTTTACTTGGCACGGTAAAGATCGAGTCGTATGATAACAAGCAATGTATAGCGTCTTCTCATTTTTCTGTTCTCATTTTTCTGTCCAATTTTGTGGTTAGTGATGTTCATTTGATGCAACAGTTCTCGATTCTAATCGATTTTATAATCGAACAGAAAAATGATAATTTGAAGGAGCAATTTTTCAGAAAAAAAGGCATAGATTTTTTTTGTCAAAACTCCTTATTGCTTAGACTATGTTTGTTTTTTCAGTTTTCCAAGTAACCCGAACATAAAAGAAAAATGGATTGATGCAACGGGACATAAAGATTGATTGATTGACAGTTTCATTACTTTCTTTCGATGGCCTCTCTAGTACGTAGTACACGGTTACTCAATGGGCATATGTAAGAAAAAGCTAAAACACATTAGTTTACTTGTTAGAATATTAAAAGGTTTATAAATTTATTTTATCATTCCTCTGTCTATGGTAATTATCATTTTTCTGTCTTGAATCGATTTAGTAATCGATTACGATTCATTTATTTAATTACCTCTTAGACATAGATCTAGTTTGATCTGATTTCTTTCGATTTACTTCGATGGGATAGGACGATACTAGAATCGCCGCGCGAGTGGCGTCCTAATCGATTTAGCGTAAAATGAAATTACCATCACTAAAAATTGCTCGTGACGTCATAACGCGTCAAGGTCAGTACAAAAAATATGACACGCTTGGTTTTCATACAGATCGCGGTACTTGCGTAGTCTATCTATGTCTGTGGTAATGACCATGACTAGTGCCACTCGATATATGTTCCATTCCCATAATAATTGTAAATGTAAAATAGCTTTTTCGTGTTCAATTATGTGTACTTACGTATTTAAATACTAACTAGACCTCCAGAGTTAAGTATGTTCTTAAAGAAGTATGTATATTTAAACTAGCAGAATTGAAGTACTAA
Organism: Colias eurytheme; assembly: GCA_907164685.1. Lineage (NCBI taxonomy): Eukaryota > Metazoa > Arthropoda > Insecta > Lepidoptera > Pieridae > Colias > Colias eurytheme. The sequence continues at coordinate 25,920 of CAJQZN010040890.1, read as the reverse complement.
AATGTATGGGGCTTACGGTACCCTAAAAGATGAAATTATCATTAATTGATCAACCAGAATTAAGGAATGCGAGCGACGCTGAATTAAAATGGAATATCTCGCCAAAAAACTGCCCACGACTGCAGAAAATCGACATTGGTCTGATGTAAATGATGTAATTATTTAATCGATAAATAAATGGGTTTTAAATTATTGTGTATTCATTTAACAATAATGATATTGATCTATACTTAATACTTATATTATAAAGCTGAAGAGTTTGTTTGAACGTCCTAATCTTAGGAACTACTGGTCCGATTTGAAAAATTATTTCAGTGTTATATAGCCCATTTATCGAGGAAGACTATATCACAGGCTAGATGCTATAATAAGCTATAGATATCATCACGTTAAAACCAACAGGAGCGGAGCAATGCGGGTTAACCGCGGGGCACAGCTTATTATATTACCACAGATAATACCTATATGAAAAGTACCATACCATTTAATGTCAGCCACCATTACGTCAAATGTTATTTTGTACGAGATCAATTAATTACACCTTTCTATTATACAATGAAGATGTCGAAAGAATAGGTATTCAACTGTAAAGAAAGTACCTTATTCATTGTATACCTACTCCTTTGTCGTTTGCCGCGGTTGCTCCAAAATAAGACCTTTTTTCTCAAAACCTTTTAAATATTATGAGCGAAATTCTTCTTGCTGTTCCTGTGAGTTCTTACGCCTGAGAGGGTTTTAAGAACACTTATTTTCTAAAATGTATATTTCATTAAATACAACATAAATAATTTAACATTACTGTTTATACAAATGTAATTTATTGATAATTAATAATTATAAAATGAAATACGCAAATTGCAAGGACAGTGTAAAATAATACGGGTCGAGTCGGATTAATTTACGCATAGTTCAAGTAGATACATCACACACAAGGCAGTAATTATATACCATAGTAAAATATTGCTTTTGCATATTTATAGTAACATTTAAGTTAGCATTTAATATTACAAGCCGCTTTACCAGGTCGATCCGGGAAAAACAGGGATTTAGATATATCTAACAATAAAAAATGTTGTGTGGTTTTATGAAACCACGGTAAAAGTGAAACTGTTCGAACGGTTCCGAACACGACATGCGCCACACAGACCAAAAAGTTTGAGACGATGTAATAAAAGTTTCACTTTAAAAATTAAAAAATCTATTCAGTAAATCTCAAGCAAGCTCATTGTCTTATAATATTCATACAGACTACTATAGAGAAATGTTTGTTTTATTTTGGTAATAGGTATAAGTTTGAGAGCTTTTTATATTAATTATTTGTCATCATCAATATAATTTTCTGTTCTGAAGACGTTGATGAATGACAAGAAAAGTGTACTATTATTTTATCTTTGCTGTAGGCATTTTGTTTCTACAATTTAGTTTGCTTAGTGATAAAATTAAAATTTAGATATTTTTATAATTCATGTTTTATCAATGAAAGTAAATTTACAGTTGACGCCCTTGCGGATGTTGCTACCATGGTGAACCTTCTTTTCAACCACGCGGATGTGCGGTGTGCCCTTATGGCTAACATCGAGAAATGCCACATAAAAAAACGAAGAGTAATTGCAAAGATTCATGCAAAATGCAGAAATTCTTCTATTTATTGAAACTTACATTGCAAACGTCCATATTAATTTATTTAATGCTTTTTTTTACAGGTGTCGGGTTCTTAACTAACTAATATTGGCAATGGACATAACTGCAGAGCGCTACTAGCTACAGAATAGAATCGTATCTAAAGTGTCCATAAAATTTACCTTATCTCGTTAAACATGTATAAATAAGTTTGTTCACAGCTTCTTATCATCATTTCAACATTACTATTTACGTCTTTAATTTGAAAGTTTTAAGTTTATGGGCCCTCTTCACAATGGGCAGTGTTGGGCGAATAAAGGCCATCACGATAGTGTAGAGGGTCTAAATTCTGCCTAAATGTCTATGATGATTAGATGGTTAGTATACTCTTATCTCAATGGGACAAACATTGATATAAACATTTACAAATAAAACGCAAAACTCTATTGTCATACTAATTGAGTGTAATCGGTCGTCTCTCGTAATTGGTGTTTATTGACGTAATCATGTGGTCAGTATTCGTCAGTAGTTCACACGGTACATCATTAATACTTGGAATTACTTTTACCCTGTTTTAGATTTTAACACGATCATGGCGTGCCACCAATTGTACAGTGACACACTTATTAAGCTGGCAATAATAGTTTCCTTTTTGACTCAATGCATCTTTGTACATTTTAAGCACTTTGCGTTACTTCTGTTATCTCAGCCTTATATCGATTGCTTTTAAGCTCCCCGTATATTGTCGTTTGCTCTATGTACTATTTTCTGTGTTTTTTTTCTTATACCTTCCATGCCCAGTCTTTCCTGTGCCAGGTAACTTATGTGCGAGTTCTCGAAATTTCCACCTCCTACATCACGTAGGTAGAAGTATACATTCCTGGCTTTTATCTCGGAAATCGAAATACAGTTAAGTGCCCCGTTTACAGTAGCTTCCGTCAATACGTAGTGCACGTAATTTCAAGCTGTAAACAGGCATTAAGAATTCCATTTGTTGGTGCAAAACCTTAATTTAAAGGAACGAAATCATTCCTTAATTTTCCTTTGATTTACTTTACCTGGAGACTGTATTTATTCAGTCAATGATAAAAATACTAATATTTTGCCCACAAAATAGTGGAAATGGGAAATAAGCCTATTTTAGGAAGGTTGTAACTTGTAAGCATGTTATTAAAAAAATATCTAACAATTTATTTTAGCGGTTATTAGAAAAACTTCGGTTCTTGAGGTCTTACAATTTTTTCATAGATATTTTGAACTTTATTTACTGAAGCTTTGCTCACTGATACAGATAGAATTTAACTTCGACGTACCTTTAGTATTCATACATGTTTGCTACACTGGCTTACATATATGGTTATAAATAAAATGAAATACTTATATATCTCACCACTAATAAATGTTTTTAATTTTCGTTGTCGAGATTGTATCACATTTCATTACCCAAACTAAATAGCCTACTGAGCATTTTTACAATATAGCTACCTCATTTTCGCATAACAAAAGTATAATACATATTGTTTACACGATATAAAATATAAACTGAAACTTGAATTCATAACGTATCCCATTTTATGATGAAAAATATTACTGGATTGCAGTTTTCCAATCAGGCTACCTTTGTGCCAACAACAATGATTTTAATTAAACAGAGCTACCAACCTACAAATATTCGCTGAAATCGTTTTGGCCTAACGTCGTATTACGCACATTTTTTGTTTTCGTTAGCCTAATTTTCTTTTATATTGTATTGTAGCCTAAATCCCTTTTAGATTTAGTCGTAAAGTGGGTTTAATTGCGTGTAAAAGTGTTAAGGTTATCTAAGTCTATAGACTTTTTATAATTTAGGTTAGGAACAAGTTATTCAAATAATTGGCCCGGCAGTATGTTTGCTCTGTATGCAAAAAGTTTTTAGTAAATTAGTAGGTAGAACAATAAATCTTGTATGTATTGCTTTGTGACCGCTCTGAGGCGAACCAATGTTAGCTCTTATAGATATGGAACAGTCAAATTACCGTATCTAGAAATATTAAAAATCTAAGAGTTGATATTCTAAGGCAAGTTACTTGAGAGTTCCAGTTATTTGCTACACATACTTCTAAACATTTAAGTACTGAAGGTTTTCAGCACTCAAAAACTTTGATCAAAGTTCACGCTTCGTGAATCACTCGAGTTTTAGCGAATAGTTTTAATATTAAACTTAACAAGCCCTCTTACTTTACGCTTGACGGCTTCTAGTTATTCATTTCGACATACTTTTTAATAAAGTTTCAGTATTTTTAAGCTTGCTCTGGTATTTTACTAAATGTTTTTATGAGAAGCGTTTTACAGAACACTTTTCTAGTCGTGTTATAAAGATACTTTTGCAGTTCGATGTCATGAGCATATTTTGCTACTTACGTGCTTTTCGCGAAACAATTGCCAGGACCGCTCCCGAAGACATTGGTATATTTTATGTTCAGGATAAAGAATACCAATGTCTGGAGGTATTTAAAGAAACATATTTGTAATGTTATAAATCTCAGTTACTTTAGTCATAAACAATTTTATCACAAGATCACTTCAGCAGGTTAACCCTTCTTTTTTTCTTTTCTTTTGTACGATCTCTGCCATTTACTAAGCGTACTACGTTTTTTATCATATTTCCAGTTCTTTATTGCTTCCATTACTTCATTATGGAAGAAGCGATTTAGGAGCATTCTTTTCAAGAGCGGTTTCACCTGCCCTATCTTTATGTCAACTCCGTGGCCGATGCTTGGTACAGGATGTCTTGTTTTTGCCTTCAAAAATGGCAAATCTATATCATCTATATAATAACTGTCTTGAACTTTAACTCTGTGCCAACCATATTTTTTCTTATACCAATATTCAGGATACTTTTTATCCCAGTGACTGGGATCTTCCCAATCATAGTAATGGTAATTATGTGGATGTCTATTCCAGTCATCATAATGATGATTATATTTAGGATGGGTCCAATTCCGATAAGGATAGGGATGTCTAG
>CAJQZN010040890.1:0-21286 GCA_907164685.1 Colias eurytheme | reverse complement strand
GCCAGTACTGGGTTGAAATATCCACCAGAATATTCGAATGCTAGAAAAAAAAATACAAATGTACTGAGAAAGTGTAAAACTGAGAATAAACTTATTTAGAACAGGAATATTCGTATATATAAACGTTTAAAATTTATGTATTTCCGAGATAAATCTCCGTTCCAATTTCATGTCCTTTACAATGTTCGTATTTTGCACTCTATAAATTACCATTAACAAAACGTTTTTCTATTATCTACATTAAAAAAAGAGATAAAAAATAAATGAAATGTTATAGGGATTAAATCTACAACTGAGCACATTTAAAACTATCCTCTTGGATAATAACCGAGGTAAAACAGACGAGCCTGTAAATTCCTAACTTTTTAGTTTTTATCCTCTACGTAATGGACGCAGATTACGCTTTATGCAGTCTGTGTAATCGTCCGAGTTTCCCGCGTAAATGTATTGCGTCGTTAAATAAAATTGACACTTATTTTAATAATCGTTTTTAGTTTGCAATTTTAGCTATTTGTTTATTTTATTAAGCATTTTCATATTTCTATAGACCGATTTTTTGAAAGTTTCATTTTGACGTAAGACAGACAAAACAAAATAATATTAACTACAAATAAATTAGGTAACATATAATTAATACCTACATTCACATTAACAATTTAACATGCTACATATTCAGCAATATCTATACTATTTTTACACCTGCAATCTACATACACATATTATATAACTAATACATATTTTATGTAGTAGGTATGTACACGTTTACAACTGATTTTCCACTATGCATAGCAACTAAATATTATTGAAAGAAAGAAAGAAATAATGGTATAAGGGTAACAGGTAAAATATAAAGTATGTAGAACATAAAAGCTAAATTTTATAAGTTATAGGTAACCACGCACAGGCTAATACATAAGAAAATATATGCGACTGATGAATACTATCAGCACGATCTGCCCATACATGACACATTTTAGTTTACAAAATGCTGTTAGACATTTATATTTTATATGTATCAAGAATACCTCTTCCTAAATTGACTTTGCAAGTAACAGACAAGCTGATGTCGGCATTTGGGCTATCGTCTTGATAGCTAAAGATGTAAATCGTGCCTCTTAATAGAGCGCCTGTAACACGGAAAGCTTAGCATTTGAAAACGAAGTTAGTGGGTTTTGCTGTGATAAAAATGACAGGCGTGAATTATTTAAGTACAAAAGTTCAACTCAAACAAAATTGTAATGGGTACAACACAGGAAATAATTGATGATGTGATGATAAAGTTATTTGACGGTAAAAAAGGTAATTGAATTATCTTCAAACGTAAAACTGCAATTAAATGATTAATCATCGTAAACATTACAGAAGTAGTTTCGATTTTAATCACGATTCCAAAGTAAAATTTATATACAATCGAAATTTTACTTTTGTACAAATCCTACGAATCATTCATATTGTACACGCTTGTTTTAATACAAATAAACAGTTCTTACCAGCCACAACAAGGGAGGTGCCGACAAAAGCGTCGATCGCAGTGGCGAAGCGTGGGTTGATGTCTCCCAAGGCCCTGGATGCTAGTCTGCACATACAAGTGGCTACACCTTCCACCAAGGCACCATAGAGCACTGGCACCTGAAATATAATGCACCCTATTACTTGCACACTAATGACTAATCACTAAAGTCCTATATGTTCGTAAGCTTCATGGGTGTTTTTAAAATTGACATGAAATTTATCAAACGATTTATTATTTTATTCAATATAATATCACTTTAATATTCACAAATGTAATACATTCCATACATTCCATACATTCAAATGATTTAATTAATCGTACATCAATCGCTTTGCACTAATTGTGAAGTACTCAACTGGATGGAAAAATGCTATAAATGTAAACGCAATATATTACATTGCAATGTAAAACGAAATCGTTTTAATATATTTCGATAAACGAAATTTACAAATTAAACGTCGATGACTCTTGTTAATTTATTGGAGTGGTAAAAATGAGAGCTTTTTGTTATTTATTTAATTAATTGTACGAGCCGGTTCGTTGTACGCAAAATGCTGTTATTTAATTGATCTAATTTATTTTAGAATTAAGCGATTGGTTTGGTATAAGGGAGTTTAACAGTCCTTAAATAAATAAATAAAAACTGAAATAAAAATGGTGGTAAAGACCTCTTCGACTCAGTGTTAAGCACATTACAATTTACGTGTTGGGTTCGATAACCGACTAAAACTTACTTATATATTTTATACTTATATAACTTTATTACTTTATTATATCAGGTACGTGATTGCTGCCAAAGGAAATTAGCTTTAATACCTAATGTATATCCGAAAAAAGGTTACATGTTTTGTACTAGACATTACTATAAATTTTTACGCCTATCCAAAACAAAAAATTTTTACACATATCCTCGGAATTTTGTTACAATATCATTTTAAATATATTTGTAACCTAACGGACTCTAGTGCATGTGTCTAAAGAAACACAGCCTTGTCTGGAAAGGTTATTCTGTAGCACCTATTTGTTTGATTGATCGTGTGTATGCAATCAATCTGGATATAGGTGCAATATCGTTTAGTATAGTTGTCGTAAAACATTAAATAAATTAAACTATTATTAATAGTAACCTACTCTAAAAGAGCATGATTATAATTTAGTTGAAATTAACAAGCACGACGTAAGTATTTTTCAGACGAAGAGAGCTTCAAAATAATTCAGTACATATTTCAGTATTTATAAAATAATAATGTTTTGGTGAATAAATCGTAATTAAAGATTACCTATCTGTAACGATTACATTTTTCTCTACTACCTTATTTCACTAAACGCAATAAACTATGTTACAGTCTTAATATAATCGTCATTAAACATAATTAAAATAGTTTAATTTGTAAAACATAATTCAAAATCTAATTAACAGTAAAACACAGGTAATAACTTTTCCGCTCTTTGTTAAAGTCACAATTAAATAAATTCAGACGACAGTTTTATTGCATTTAGAAAGATGTTATTAAAGTTAACGTACCTTAAACTAAAGAGTTATAACATCAGTATTATTTGACTTGGTTCTTAATCCAGCTTTTAGAGTAATGAAAGAGATTTTTGTTTATAGGTATCACTTTATTGTCTTTGCTTAAATGTTCATGTCTGAAAATAGTATTATTGTATTTATTTTGTTTGCTATTTTCAGTAGTGTCATTGAACTTTTAGCAGTTATATTTACAACTAGCGGTCCGCCCCGGCTTCGGCCGTGGTACATATTTACCATCCTCGTACTTCAAGGAATATAATAAAAAAAGAATTATCGAAATCGGTTCAGCCCTTCTCGAGTTATGCGCTTACCAACACATTTTGCGATTCATTTTTATATTTACAACTAGCTGTGCCCGCGACTTCGTCCGCGTGGAATAGTGACTGCATAGTAGGTAGTTACTACTTAACTTTTATTGAATAAACACGTACTACCATAAATAATTAAACGAACTGTTAGTAAAATTTATTACTAAACTGAGCTAAAAAATAAAAATAAATTCCTTCCTTGTATGGATGTTTTTGACAATATATATAACCGTTTCTACGAAAAATCTATTTTTTCATTCGTTGATCTCAAAAATAAAAATTCCAATCACCAGAACGACAGGAAATTTTAATAATTTATTTTTAATTGTGTTTTGCACAATTTTGTTAAATTACGACTGGATGAAAATTTTGTTCGTGGTCGTCGTCGTCGTTGGTAAGGTGAACAAATCCTTATCAAAACATCATACGCTTAAGACAATAATTAGTATCGATAGCGGATTCTATTCCTTTGCGTTTTGACGTTTGTCTCAGCGCTCAGATCTTTCCTGTCTCACGCCGTAGTAACTAAACCGTTTAGACCGTGCAATAAAAATTAAATAAAAAAAAAACTCAACGCAACGAAGAAAAGTGCATAGAAAAAGGAAAAAATGTTGTGTGGTTTTATGAAACCACGGTAAAAGTGAAACTTAGGCACAAAATTATCGTATTTGTACGATAATGACTCCGAACACTGCTTTATACCTACTCGGCAGCCGACCGTCACGCGACATGCGCTACACAGACCAAAAAGTTTGAGACGATGTAATAAAAGTTTCACTAATTTTACAAACTTTCCGAAGATCTTTAAAAATAAATACCATTTTAAATATTTATAAAAATAAAAAAACAAAGTCATCGGGGCTGCCATACCATCATTATCATATCATATACAATTATATTTTTTTTATAATGGTACTTAATTTTAAAGATCGTCGGGAAGTTTGTAAAATTATTATTTATTCCTTTTCCTTCGTTGCGTTGGGTTTTTCTTTTTAATTTTTAAATTTTTAACTTCGGTTTCTTATTTTCATGTGATATTTTCAAGTGAGCGAGACCTACCTCTACCTCCATATTACATTCCAACATCATATTGATATCTATAAGTTTGTTGCTCCTTGACATCTTTTAAGTTGGGCCGTAACCGTGCACAAATTGTAATGGATCACAGTGGCAAAAGAAGTGGTATCTTTAGGAAAAAAAATTGCCAAGAGCCAGGCCTATGTGGCTTTGAGTAGAGTTCAAAATTTCCAGGGTATGGCGATCCTCTCGCTCCCATATCCCCCTCTTCTTTCACAGACTTTCAACCCTTCTCTTTCCACACCTAGTAAATGGCAGAACCGATTTTCATGTAAACCATATTATCTAATTATACCTATATGTACACGTCATATCCTGTCGTTTGATGCTCCATTTGGTTTATTTATCTAACCACTGTCACCCCTAAATCTAATAAACGGATGAACCGATTTCGATAAAACACGTTGCTCTTTTATATTTTGATATGCCGCTTGAGTATATTATTTGACCACATTCGATTATTGTTCATTCCCACTTTCACCGCTGTAATAAATGGATAAACCGAATTGGATAAAAATATAACTAATATTTTTTCCCACATTCCCACTTTTACCTCTATATACCTAGGTATAATAAATGGATGAACCGATTTTGATACACTTTATCTAAGAACCAGCGTCGGAAAATATGCTGCCTAACACGCATCTAATTCGTATTACCTGTTAGCGAGCTACGGTGGCACAAACAGACAAACATAGCGGTCAAACACTTATCACCCATCTTTTTGATGGTTAAAAATGGTTAAAAGGGGTTAAAAATATAATACGACATAATTTAAAGGACATTTTATGTATAAAATTTACCTAGAAGTAAGCATAATTCTAATTTGACCCCTTCCCCCCCTACTACCTCAGCTTACCCCCCCACCCTTGGGGACTTTCGATATGATCACCTGGACATTTATAAGGAATAATTACTGTAGCGTATAACCACAGTATTACCATTATTTCCTACAGTAAGGAATCGCCTTTGATGTCGCGCGATGCCGCCGCCAGCGTAGGTAATGACGCTGCCACACGAAAATACGCTAGGGTTGCAACAAATGGGAAATAAAACAATTGTGATTATTAATATTATGATGAAATCTTTATTCATATGTACATTCAAAATAATTGCGATTATTAAATCTGATGTAATTATTTGTTCATAAATATATAATTACAGATATTGCACTGCTAAATATTATTTACGTGGACACTTTATTTTTGGATGTTCTTAATTGTATATTATAACATTTAACCCTTAATTACTCGCGTCCATTTAGTTACACTTACGCTCGCGTGGGGTATATTTAACCCCAATTTTAAAGGTACAATAAAACATATTCTTAATGACATACTTTTATTTTTATTATAAAAATTAGAAAGAGACAACATTGTTCTAAATTATAATACTATCTTTAATCAATATACTTACTTAAATATAATAAACTTTTAAAGATGAAACTTTAAATTTAGGACCTTTTTATTCAATACATTTATCACATATCATAGTGGAATGGTCGTGACAAACTTGCTGGTGGTATAAAATAAAAATACACATACTCACTCGTCCAAAAAAGTTGCACGAATACTCGCGTGGGGCAATATATACCCCAGACGCGATCTCCTGGCACAACCACATGACATGGAGCGGCGCTCGCGAGTGATTCACGGCAGGGGAAGGTATTTAGGCAGCTACTAAGAAAGGCACGCAGGTAGCTTTAAAAATGGTGGAGATACGACGCTTCAAATACGCCGTGGGGTTAGATATACCCCACGCGAGTAATTAAGGGTTAACTAAGTAATGCATTCGCATTGGGATGTACAATCTGATTAGAAAATAATGAGGACAACATATATACATAGCTTTGATTTTAATTCAACAGATACAATTAATACAATCTTTCTGAAATATTGTTTCCTTCTGGGATTTCAATGTAGATTTACATCCGTAAACCGAACAGTTTGTGCGCGCCATAATAGAATATGTAAGTACCTATGTATAATAAAATTATTACACAAAAAATACGACTGCGTCATCCTTTCGCGCTAGGTAAAGCAAACTAAGCGTGTTTGCTTTACGCGGCCCGCGTCGCCCGACCCCCGCCAGTTCCCCTCCGTTTCTCTGCACAAGTACATTCGTCGCACTACTGTAGGAAATAATGGTAATACTGTGGTATAACAGATAACTTACGTTTTATCGTACACTGTATAGTGTACAATAGAATGCCTTTGCAAATGTTCGCCGTGAATACATAAATGGTCATAACTTTTTTATTTACAAACCGATTAACATGAAATAAACACTTAATAATAATTAATGTTAAATGAAGATTCCTATCCTATCTGAGGCTCTACAGCCGCGAGTGGGCCCTGGCCTGGTCCAGTACTTTCATCCAGACCCCGCGATCCCTTGCCCGGGATCTCCAATTCTTTACACCGATCGCTTCCAAGTCCTGTTCCACACCATCTAACCAACGGAGCTTTGGTCTTCCTCGATTTCTACGTCCATCTGGTTTTCCATCGAGCAGACGCAGAGGAGCCCTGTTGTCGTCCATACGTGCAACGTGTCCGGCCCAGCGTAAACGGCCGAGTTTTATGGTCTTTATGACATTCGGCTCCTCGTACATTCCATAAAGCTCATGATTATACCTTGTTCTCCAACGTCCATTTTCCAGCACAGCACCGAATATTCGTCTGAGGATTTTTCGGTTAAATGAAGATTACCACAATATATTAGTTAAAACCGCATCTAAATCGGATAAGCCGTTTCTGAGATTAGCGTGCACAAACATACAGACAAACAGACAAAAAAAATTATAACTACAGTTTTGGGTTTGAGATCGATTTAATAATAACCCCTGCTATTTTTTTTACATATTTTCATTGTACAGACATCACTTTTCTAGAATTTTATTATAATATGTATTGAATATTGATTGACCACGCGCAAGGTTACTAATTTCCACTACATCCTCACGCAAATCGTCAATTTTTATGAACATTGAATCTGTAAATAAAAAAAATCAAAAGATAAGTGTACCTAATTTTAATAAAAAGCTACTAACAAATAAAGTTTTATCAAGAACTAAAGTGACCTTCTTTGGGCGTATAATATAGTCTTGTAAAAGTTATACATGATAAAAATAAAATTTCATCATTTTCTTATTTTGTCATAACTTTAACTAATTAAAAACATGAGTCTAACTATATAATTATAATAAACAATAAATATAAAAGCTACAACTTACCTTTTGTGGGAACGCAAGAAGGCGAAAATTAAAAAAAAGCCGAAGATATTTAAAAATGTAACCAATGAACACAATCACTGTTATCTACTATTACCCAAAGAGAATACAAATACTACGTCTATTACCTTTATAACTGTAATCAAATAATAAACATCTACCCTCACTTATAAAAATTTAGTATATTCACATGAAATATAAGCGCACCTGAAATTTACTCTGGGAAGATATGAATTATTTATTTAACTTTAAAAAAAAAACAAACTCACCAACATTATGAATTTCCAAGGAGCGTTAATATTATGTAAATTGATTTAATTTTAATGAAATCTCATAGATGGCGCTGTTTTAAATTTGTCTTTATACTACTAAGATTCATTATACTGTTTCTCTGCCAAAATTACTTAAATGATGTAGTTTTTATAGTGTAAAGGTAGACAATAGCATGGCTTACTCAAAAACAACATTTAAACATGAGTCTTTATATTGTACGCTGTCGTAGTACACGGAATACGTAAGAAAAATAAAGGTTCACAGCTCCTCCCCCGAAGGTGATAGCATGATAATATGTATATAACAGCCTGACCCGACCTGTTAGTAATATTCATGCAAAATTTGAAGTAAATCCGTGCAGTACTTTCTGAGATTAGCCTGGACAAACATACAGACAAACAGACAAACAGACAAACAGACAAACAGACAAAAATTCTAAAAACTATGTTTTTGGCTTCTATATCGATTATAGATCATGGATTATGTATTCTTTTAAAAAAATATTCAATGTACAGTTTTGACTTTCCTACGATTTTATTATATGTATAGATTATAACAGATAACAAAAGAAAAGATAGAGGTTCCAATTGTATGAAAATAGGTACTTTTATTGAAGGCTTTAATTAGACCCTTTATACAACTGTTTATGCACCCAGCTTTTTTAAAAAGCCAGAGAAAACTGGGACAACGAAATAATAATAAATTCTGTTTATCAATATATTGTTGATACTTTTTTATATATGTAAGTATGCATTTAATAAAAACTTGTTACTTTATAAGAATCTTCAAATGTATCTAATCATAAATCGTATTGGCTTTTAGCCACATTTAAAGCTGATTTAATGCTATCTATTTTTTTTGTGTACAATAAATAATTAATACATTACCTGTAAATCAGCCGTACAGTCTTCAATAGCTTTATCCTTGTGTGTGTCAGAGATTTCAAGAGCCCAGTACATTTGAACGTATTTGAAGACTAATAGCCCGCCGCCCAACTCCGCCCATGTTTTTAGTACTGCTTTACGAATGTCGGTCCTTCCTGGCAGATTAAAAAAAAATATTTAAGTAGTTTAATTGTTTGTTTACATACTTAATAATGGTGTTATAAATCGCTACATAGTATTATAAACAAAGTCGCTTTCTCTGTCCCTATGTCCCTTTATATGCTTATATCTTTAAAACTACGCAACGGATTTTGATGCGGTTTTTTTAAGAGATAGAAAGATTCAAGAGGAAGGTTTTAGTATATAATTTATTAGGTTTTAGACAAAGCGGGCGAAGCCGCAGGCGGTAAGCTAGTAGCTTATATAATAATGAAACGGTCTGTAAGAAACAGCAAATTTTATTAATATCTTCACAAAGTACCTACCTATACTCTTCATAATTGTATCACTAGTAATAGCCATTTTTATTTGACCTTTTATTTCTATGTATATATTCTACGTTTATTACATAATTAGCTTTATATTATTTATTTTTTATATTAATTTGTAGCTACTTATAACCGCTCTTTGTATTAATGAACATATTATGTTCCAACTTAATATTTCTAGACTTCAAGACATTAAAATTAAATTATTTTGATTACTCTTACCTTCAATAATATCTTCGATGTGTGTGTACGGGCACGCCGTGGCTTCCCCCCAATTTAGTGACCACCATATTGTCAATAGAAACAGGAATACTGCGTATGTAGCTACACCGAAGTTGTCTGCCACTGTAAGTAGATTTAGATATTTTATTGATAGAAAATGTTACCCTCTAAACTCTATTTATTCATTTATTCATGTATTTATAAGTATTGTACAAATAATAAGTGAGTAAAAAATTAAAACATACATAAAATTAGCTCAGAAGGCAGTCTTATTTTTGAACAGCAATCTCTGCCAGGCAATCTGATAAGAAAGTGGTAAAAAGTTTCCAGGAAGAGACCATAAGAAACAAAAATCCAATCATATAAATTCGAAAAAATATCATTCACTAAGACCATGAACATTGAACAGTGAAAATATACCTTTAACCCTAGCCAATATTCATCTGCCATCAATCAATTTTCTTATGGTATCATAGGATATATACCTAAATCTAATTATTCGACGATAATGCTTCATTCAATACTATACGAATAAACAATTGTTATAAATTAACTCATTCAACACGTAAAATGACATGGTAAAGTAAAAAATATAATTTTTTATAGGTGAGTTTAAAACCCATATTTTAATGTACCTATTATAAAAATTTGCATAGATTCAACAATTTGCACCAAGTAAGCTATCGTAATTTTATTCATTCGTTTTGTGAATGTTAATTTTATACCCGCGTTTAATTAATGTTTCACACTTGCTTGAGTAATTCAAATTTGTCTTTTGGTTAACATACGCTTTAAGCGGGTATTAATATTCAAAAATATGTAATAACGATAACCTCTAACCGACCACTAATGTATGATATGTATGAAATACCACAACAGAAATTAAATTAGATTTAAGCATAATTTCTTGAATAAGAACGAACCATCTAAAGGTGCATTTAGACCAAACGAACATAGAGCTAGGAGCTAGAGCAAGAGCATTCTGTCGTGATCTTTAAGTACAAACGAAAACTCGTATTCATTGTTGTTCAGTACTGTTTTTAACTACTAACTCTGACATCAAATAAATACTAAACAAATAATATTTATGTTAATAAATTGTATTATAGCTTTATGAGTATATATATTTTTATTTAAGGTAAAATATTGAAAGGTAGTCTAGAGCCTTTTGATATACTTATTTTGATAATTAATGCTCTATAAAAAAGCTATTGATGTATCATACATATAATTTATAAGCTCTATACATATATCTTCAAAAGTGATTTTGATATTTGCTAATACACAAAGAGAGACTAAATTTAATAAGGTCTTAAACTTGTTAAGTGAACTTTAGAGGCAGAATCAGTAATGTAAGAATCAGTATGAAGTCAAACAAAACATTAATCTTTAAAAAGAACTATGTACTAAAGTTGTAAGTTATTAAATGCCGATAAAAGAGTATCTAGGGCAAGTTTCAGGAAAGTTCCTATTATCATAGCATACGTAATTTGAAATGTTTGGATTGAATCCCGCTTCCATATCCTTTTCTATTTTTATCCGTCTTAAAAATACTTAAATTTGCATACACGTAAGTAATGAAGTTCCGTGAAGATTTTTAGTTATTAAAACAGTGAGATATCTATTACAACCATTTAATTGTTTATGTATCTCTTTTCCTAAGTTACCTGCTTTTTAACTTTTTTTAAACGTATACTATAAATGAAGTATAGAAAAGAATCGATCACGAGGCGGGATACGAACGCGTCAAGACTTTCGCATTTATAAAAGTGGAATTTACATTTAATTTCGTTCCCTAATGCAATCTAAACTTACCTATAATCAGTTCAAAACAACATCCACACAACTCCGCAGCAGCGATCGCCTCCTCAAACAGGACTCTTACAAACGGGTCCTTAACTACGCTCTGCACCAGGCGCCGCGCGCAATGTGCTAGTATGGATGTAAGGAGGATGAATAGAGTTGATACCACTAGCGGTGCGAAGGTTGCTTTGTTCACCTGAAAGTAATGATTAGTTTAAATAGGCTATTAATTATGTAGAGATGAAGAATAATTGTACCCGAGAGTGGTAATATACGTGGTTTGTTATCGTATTTTGTGTTTTCTTGACGTACCAATCATGATACAAATATATGTACATATATCGCAACCAAATATATAGCTACTACATTAGCTATGTCGATTGTATGTTTTATCCCTTTACCTAATTAAAAAACGAGACCAACCTAAATTCCTTTAAACACATTTTTCTTTCATAGGTTACAACCAAAATTTTAACACTAGCATTTCCATTAAAATCTCAAACACATATTCATAAATAGCAGTGCGTATTTTACTAAAACTGAAACGAGTTCCTTTGAAACAATTTCATAATCAGACTTCTAAGTAATGAAACTCGACTATTACGTGAAAAGTACACAGTATTAAGGTAGCTCTACATTATTTCCGTTAACAGGCGTGAACGTGAATGTAGACGGTCCCTTAGACACATAAAACTGAAAGATAAATTCGATTGCTCTGGCGGGATCAAGGGTGGCCGAGTTGGTCAAGGCGTCCGCGTCGCCTCGGAATGGCGGAAGATGCGTTTTCGAATTGCGCTTTTTTTCTTTTCTTTAAAAATTTATAGACGGTTTCCGTTCGTCGGTTTTTATGTTCTGTTCCCCGTTAAGAGTCGGTATTTTGTCTCGCGACAAATATTCGCGCCTTCTTCACGCACCGTTTACATCAACATTCGCGACCTCGTGCCATGGTAACCATAGCAACCCATGGTATCATAGTGATTTTGGGAGCAGTTTCTACATCTTTTTCACGGCGTTTTCATGAACAATTGCGAGCATCCTATGAATGTTTACACCATTTATGCCGTGAATTCACGCTGAATTCGCGGCGTGAATTCACAGCACTAATGTAGAACCGCCATTAAAGCAACAAGGCGAAGAGTTCGTTACAAATTATTCAAAACTACTTAAAGCGGCTTCATTACAGAGTTTCGAAGGTTAGCATTGTCCTCCAAGTCCTCGACTAACTCGATTAGTACAACTTTCCGTTTCAATAAGGCCTCTTGTACGTGACAATTCCCGTTTTGTTATTTTACATTGTATTTTTCACAAATTCGACGGGTTTTAAGTGCTCTTCCTGTCGGTATGGCGCATAAGTTAAATTGAATGTTGTGATCGTGTTTCTGTAAGCTAGTGATAAGCTTCTTGAATGAAGCATTTTTTTTGCATTCTAATGCGCAAAACTTTTAATTATATTTCGTAGCTCTGCGTAGAGCTGTTAGACGTTAGTGCACGCAATTATTATTTTATTTATGTTCGATTTATAATTATTTTATTACATCATTGAAAAAACTGTATTTTCTTTAATTTTTTTTATTTTATTTTAATCTTTCATATAATATAACACGGTAGCTCATGAGTATTGTAGAAAAATGTAACCAGTACATAACCATACATCGAAAATCGAGCAGCAACATAGTAGAAGAGAAGCAAGGATAAAGCTGTCATCGCTGTCCATAGTACGATTTATTTAAAGTAGCTTCATAATGTCAATAAAAATTTTGTATTTGCAATTTACTTTCACAAATTAATGTGAGCAAAACCGAGAGGCACAGCTAGTAGAAATATAAAACAACATCTTAATAGGTATTTTATTGTTTGGCTTAGGCAATAAAAACCAAATACACCCTCCAAAATAATTCAGGACACTGCCTCGTGTGGTTTTAATGGAGCATAAGGGGTTAACAAACTTGCCTATCTTATACATAGGTACATAATATTACATAGTTCTAGCTGTTTCCCGCAGCTTCGCTCGCGTATTCAAAATAAATTTTCATGATTCACCTATTTTATTCCCTTGGCGGATTTTTTTTCAAATATAATAACTATTCCTAAAAATATTATAATAATATTTCATTTTTAGCGGATGTATACATTATAGTACCTATCTGCAGAACAAATTTTAGCCCGATCGGTGCAGCAGTTTGGGCTGTGCTCAGTTAGTGCGTTCTATATTATTAATAGAAACAATCCTATTTAAATTAATATCTCTATTAATGGAAACAAAGCGTTACCGTTACTAAATATTTATTTTATTTATTTATGCTTTATTGTACATACATACCAGGGCAAACAAACTTAGACTATAATTTTATACAATAATAACACACGGGCACATATGCACGAAAAGGCGGCATAAATTATTAATTATTAGTAAGCTCTATCTTTCAAGTGCTTATAATTTAATTATTTTGATCAAGAAGAGGTATCATGATTAACTAACTAAGTACTGTTAAAATTATCTTCTTAAAATTAGAACGGAGGCTTAACAAATTTAATCATAAGAATTATTAGATTATTGGCTACATTTTTTTTTGATAAAGGTTTGTGTTTTTATTTTCGCCTCTAGAAAAAGCTCCCTTTAATAGCTAGGCTTTTACAAAATTATCCACTATAGAAAGAATTATGATCTTAATCACTACATAGTACAAAACAAAGTCACTTCCTCTGTCCCTATGTCCCTTTGTGTGCTTAAATCTTTCAAACTACGCAACGGATTTTGATGCGGTTTTTTTTAATAGATAGAGTGATTCAAGGGGATGGTTTTAGTATATAATTTATTAGGTTTAAGTCAAAGCGGGCGAAGCCGCGGGCGGTAAGCTAGTCTTATATATAAAAATGAATCGCAAAATGGGTTGGTAAGCGCATAACTCGAGAACGGCTGAACCGATTTCGATAATTCTTTTTTTATTATATTCCTTGAAGTACGAGGATGGTTTTTATGTAGAGAAAACGTAAATATGTACCACGGGCGAAGCCGGGGCGGACCGCTAGTTATAAATAAAAATGTTTAATTATTTAATTCTTTATCTGTACTCTATAAAAAGTTCTAATTTCTATTAATATATTTCGTTGGGATAGCCTACATTTTAACATAACATAAATAGCTCAAAATATAAGCACTAAAGTCTATATTTGAACGTTTCTAAATCCTAAATAAGTTTGAAATTGAATTACAATATTCCCAGTCCCGGCTTAATAACAATTAAGAAACTCAAACTCGTTTAATCTAATTGGAACTCATCTCCACTTTATCTTTGAGTTTACAATTGTTCGATTATTCTAAGAATGTTAGAATCAACACTTTAGATATGTTATTGGTATTAAATTTAGAGTAGAGACGTTATTATGAATAGTGATTATAATAAACTAGCTTTCCGCCCGCGGCCTCGCCCGCTTTGTCTAAAACATAATAAATTATATACTAAAACATGACTAAAACCTTCCTATTGAATCACTCTATTTATTAAAAACCGCATCAAAATCCGTTTCGTAGATTTAAAGATTTAAGCATACATAGGGACAGAGAAAGCGACTTTGTTTTATACTATGTAGTGATGATATTGATGAAAATTGTATTTTAGAATTATTGTAGGTAAGCTTTTCTTATGTTCATCTATATGTATATATAAAAATGATACCCCGCGTTTTCCATTGTCACGGCATCACACGTGAATGGGTGGACCGATTTCGATAATTCTTTTTTTATTATATTCCTCGATGTAAGAGGATGGTTCATATGTAGAGAAAACGTAAATATGTACCACGGGCGAAGCCGGGGCGGACCGCTAGTGATATAAAATATATTTATCCATAATTTAAAAATGCTTATAAATTCATATAATTTAAAAGTGTTTAATTTAAAATTAAATTAGTCAGTATAAAAAAATTGCCACATTTTTTCGTTTGTATGCGTAAAAGCTTTCCCGTAAGCTTCTCAACCGCTTACATTTAAAATAAATTGGAAGTTTAAGCAAATAAATAATAATTTATCGCGGTTTATTCCTATTTTCTTCGCTGTCGTACAGCGTACTTACACAGTATTAGCCCAAGACCTGTGACAGAGATGTGTATTTTATAATTTACATCCAAATTCCCTCCACACAAGGTAACCCAGCCTCACCAACTGTATTTAACTCTAATTATAAACACACGGGTTATTGTTTGTATTGAAAACGCTACGTTATTTTATATGGTTTTCATATTTTTTTATTATTTTTTGTTATATTCAATCAAAAAAATTATCTTTATAATCTGAAAATCGTGAGTCATCCAGTTAATTTTCCATTTGAATACCGTGACGTTTGTTTCCGTCCAAATTATTATAAAAAACACGTTATTATATTACACGAAATATATTTAAAAAAATACGGTATTCGAAGAAAGAATCAATTCGAAGAATTCGAAATCCTCCGCTGTTCTAGGAACATCTAACGATTAATTAGAACAACTAAGAAGACAACAATTGTATTGAATGGCATTAGATTTCCTTCATTACGTTAATTAATTTTAGAACCAACCTAGATTAAGCTCTTGCCTCCTAATTTTAACGTTGATAATAAGCTATGTAATAGTTGAAAATTAATCAAATTTTGGATACTTGGGTTGGGTATAATGAAATCATTCCTAAAGGAAATTCCTCATTGTGTACCATATTATTATTTGTTACTAGCGTTCCGCCCGCGGCTTCACCCGCTGTATTTAAAATCCAATAATGTATTTAAAATCCAATAAATTATATACTAAAACCTTCCTCTTCCATCACTCTATCTATTAAAAACTCGCATAAAGATCAGTTGCATAGTTTTAAAGATTTAAGCATACATAGGGACAGAGAGAGCGACTTTGTTTTATATGTGTAGTGATTATGAATAAGGATGGTTAAAGGGATGTTTATCATTTATACCTATTTCACCAAAAACAACTGATCAATCGGGATGAAGTTTTGATAAAATAAAGTCTGGCTTCGCATAATATAGATTCTATACCAGTTTTTATCCATGTACCGTGACATGTACCAAATTTAAAATGCCTGTAAAATGTTTACAAAAATATATTTTACTTTAAATCAAAGTTCGAGCGTCACTCCGCCATTCCCCTGCCATATATTACATTCGTCAACATTCCCAGAATGTAAACGTTTGCTTCGGAATTCAGGAATCAAACTGAATTCGCAATCTACACCCGGGTAGTGTTCCTAGATGGATAATGTATGACACATCTGTGTCTCGCTGGTTCGCTTGGCTGAAAGTTTTAGTTGTCGAGGCCGTTGCGAAATCCGATTTCAGTACAAACATTTTATAGGAGTGTTGTAGTGCATGGTATTGACGTGCTATGTGTTTTTGAGCATATTTTATTGAAATTGTTGATAAATTATGGGCATTTTCTTAATGACCCCACTGTATAACTAAATTTTCAATATTATGCTTTTATTTACTTATAAAAGATATATGTACTTGTAAAAATAGTTCTCAAGTTCTAGAATTTATTCGTTTGAGCAAAATTGTATGAAGAGTTTAATGCAAGATTTATTTCATTTGAAATTATCTACATAGTTACGAAATGCTCTAAAAATACAAAATGTTTTGATAGTTTATCTAAAAATAGACGTTCTATAAAAATCTGTTTTGTTGTTACATACAACGTTACCTCCATTGCAAAACTATTGACGTATGTAGAGTGGCTTAAAGCCAACATTTGTTTTTAACACGTTCACTGCGGCACCTAAAATGCCAAACTTACCGTTGTTGCGGCATGTCTTCAATACTTCACATCGGCAAGTTCACCACTGTGCGTCATGAGCCATTTTTATCACATCGCACCTACTGACTTTGAAGGTTAATAATTTCATGAAATTTCAAGATATTTCAAAAATTTTTTTTTCGGATAATTGTATATATAGTCTTGTATATACCGCATAAATAGCTTTTAGTTTGACTCAATAGTTTAAAAGATATGAGGGAAAATGTAAACCCCTGATTTTGTGAAAAATTATTTGCCATCCCGCACTGCGTTGATACGGCATGTTTACAGTAATAGCGATGGGAAACACTGTAAAATAAAACATCGATATCGATATAAATCAATTTTGTATATTTCAGTCTGTTTGTTAACAGATAACGAGATCGTCGATACAAAAAAAAAACACATATAAAACAAGGTACTTGATAGAGTACTATCAGGAAATTGTTCAGTAACTTTTGTTTTAATTTGTTCAGTAACTTTTGTTTTAATGTTTTATATTATTTTCACAACTGTCATCACATTTTTGCATTTATGCTACGAAATAAAAGAAAGTAAAAAAACTAAAGCCTCTAAGGTATCATTGTCATTTAAAAATTTGATAACGACGCGTGCGGTCCTGGTACATCACTATGCGAGATTGACACGCGGCGCGCTCGCAGTACAGTGCGGCATGAGGTGCTTGTCCATGGCAAAATATTTGACATGCCGCACACAAAAGAAACGGTTTCTTTTCTATGCGTGTGTCCAATATTTTGCCATACGATTTTTAAACGAAATTGAGTCCTACTTCAAACTGTGATCACAAAAATATATTTGTCTCTTTTCTAGTCATTGATTAACATATAAAAAACCTCGCCGCACCACGGTGAAAACTGCGATTTTGGGCGCCGCACTGTGGTGTAGTCGCTGATGGCCCGATACTGGACATGCCGCAGTGAACGTGTTAACAAACAAACGTTAGTATAAAAAATTATTTAATTCACACTCACGTAACATAATCAGGTTGTACTCATGTAATACTATAAGTAAATTTTATTACACCAATTGCGCTTAATAAATTCCATAATTTGAAGGGTGAAAAGAAAAGCTTCTTTTAATAAATAATCATTTTTGGAGCATAATTATCAAGAAGCTTATATCTAATACACTGGAGATTGCACTATGGACGTTTACTTGTCACGGGAAGGTATGACCTTGAATGACGCCTGGTTGTTTTTTGTCCCTTTCACACCTAACTTGGCAAGTTGGTGTGAAAGGGATGAAGGAACAACCAGGCGTCATTCAAGGTCATACCTTCCCATACCAAATTTTATGCAAATTGGTTCAGTAGTTAAGGCGTGATTGAGTAACAGACAGACAGACAGAGTTACTTTCGCATTTATAATATTAGTATGGATTACCGCGGGTGTATACCTACAGTTAGACATTCACTTTGTACGAATAAAAACATTTGAAAATTTTTCTAACATTTTTATTTGTAAACTCTTTTATTTCCAGGAAAGGGTAAAGGTTAAAACGTTTATTTTAATGTTGGATATCCGTAAATAGACTTTATGTTTGTTGTTTTTGGTTGTTGAAAAAACAGATATATGAAAAAAATAACAAATAGAAAAAAATCCGCCATGGTTTCGCTTCGCTAGCTTTTTTGTGCAAAGTTTTTTGATAACGACGCTATAATATACGAAATATTACCTCGATACAATATATTTAAGGTGATCATCAATTTATGTTTTGTATTGCCTTAAGATTTCCAAAAGCTTGAACCAATCTTTAAACATATAATCAACTAGCTGTTCGCAGTCCGCAGCTTCGCTTGCGTGGAAAAGATAAATTTTCATGGTATAAGTATTCATCCCCTATTTTACCCCTTTAGGGGATGAATTTTCTAAAATCCTTTCTTAGGGGACGCCTACGTTATGACATCTACATGCATGCCAAATTTCAGCCCGATACGTCCAGTGGTTTGGGCTGTGCGTTGATAGATCACAATATCAGTCACCTTTGAGTTTTATACATATAGATTGGGTATTATTATTGATACGAAATAGTTTGAGAAGGTCTTTTCCATAATCATATTACTTAAAAGTAACCACCTTCATACCAAAAACTTCCTAAAATATGTTTTTCGTGCGTAAATAACAACGGTACATAATTATTCCTTTAAATTTTAATCAGAACGTTACTTAAATATTTACGCGTAATGACAATTGTCTTGCGTTAAGGTCAAAATTAATATTCGAAGCATGCGTAGGTAATTTATTTTTGAATTCAATGCCATGATTGTAAATTCAAATATAGTGAAGGTACAACGATTTATCAATGAATATCGAGTAACATAAATATTTTTTTTGAACCTATAATATTTAACTTTAAGACCACCTTCGTTAGATATCGTACTTGTTAAATAAAATATTAATTATTAACTAGGTAGGTCCCAAGTTACAAAATAAAGTTGTCTTATATTAAATGATTTTATAAATTTTATGAAAAAGCATTTCTAAAAATCTTCTCCACAAACGTTAAATTTTTTTGATTATTTATTATATTCAAAGTTTCTTAAATCATGGGTATAAATATTTGGTTCGTTGTTAATCGCAATCAATATGTAGTAACTACATAGTAACAACAGAGTAGACTGCCAATAGGGACCGATATATTACGAGGATTGACAAAGTGTTGACATTTTATTTTGAGCTTGTGTACAATAAAAATAATCTATCTTCAGTATATAGATACAACTTTCAAATGCAATATTTCAAATTGGATAGGTCCAATTTCAGGAGATAGGTCTCAAGAATATCTAATCCTTTCATGATTAACAGCTATGAGATGAGATTGTAATATTATGTCATCTCATTTGTTTTACAGCAAGTATGTTTTTATAGTTAATTAACTTAATAATTCATAGTAGCTTACCTAGAGGCATACATGTAGAGTTTTAGAAATAACGTGACGTAGGTGACTCTATCATCATCATTTAGTCTCACGAATCATTTTAGAAAAACTCTTTTTACCGAATCCTTCGATACATTAAAATAACAGTAATTATTATAATTTATTTCATTGCGGGGCCGTAAGCGTAAATGCAATAAAAACTAACTAAAGAAACGACAGTTAAAACAAATAACAGATAAACAATACCTTTTGGGCTAAATAATCCAAAAGAAAAAAATCATTTAATGATTTATATCATCATTTATCTATTAACTTTTCTAATATTCTATTAACTTTTCTATTTAACCCATCATTTGTTTCAATAATGAGCAAAAACGGTGAAAACCACATTCTCTACTAGGGCACGAGACAGATGCATTTCACATCTGTTAGTTGTTACATTTATCGATTATTGTTCCCAGATAGTTATCTGCCGTCTGGCTAACAAGTGAGATCCACTCACATACCCACAGTAACAAGCATCATCTATCGATACATATATCTTCATCATCACTACATAGTATAAAACAAATTCGCTTTCGCTGTCCCTATATCCATATGCTTAAATCTTTTAAACTACGGATACTACGGATTTCGATGCGGTTTTTTAATATAGATAGAGCAGTTCTTGAGGAAAGTTTGTGTATATAAATTGTCAAGTTTGAGACAAAGCGGGCATAGCCGCGGTTGGTAAGCTAGTATCTATATAATCTGTACTTATATTATACAGCTGACGATTTGTTTGGAGGAACGCACTTATCTCGAAAACTACGGGTTTGATTTGAAAAATTATTTCAGTGATATCTCTTTTTTTGAGGAAGGCTTGCTAATATTATGTCATCACGCTTAGACTAAAAGGAGCTGAAAATGCGGGTAAAACCGCGGCGCATAGCTGACATATTATAGAGGAGACACACTTGTATATTTGTAGAGATTTGACTCAAAAAAATCCGGACTGTTTAAAAATATTATTTCACAGCGAAATGCTACATCAATCTATTACTACTTCCACGCTGTAAGACGTATCATCATAGAGATATTAATAGACTATTTTGTCTATTCCATGTGCATATAAATTGCACATAAATATCAGAGTTTATCAAACCGTTAACCTAAATAATCTGATATGTTATTTGATTCACAAATTAACAAAGGTTATGCTCCCGTTTTAACTGTCAGAAGTTAATTTATGTAGCGACTGGTATGAGCATTATTGTAGAGATTATAGATACTTGATGAGATA
>CAJQZN010040889.1:0-14577 GCA_907164685.1 Colias eurytheme | reverse complement strand
AAACCGGCCAAGTGCGAGTCGGGCTCGCGCACAAAGGGTTCCGTAGCAGCAAATATAATAAATTACAGTTAAATCAACCTATCTCAAAAACTATAAGAGATACTTTGATCAAACCAAAAATCGTTGAAAGAGTTAATTAGCATGCATCACCTCTATTTTTTTTAGAATTTTATACCCCGTAGTTATAAAAATAGAGGGGGGGGGACATACTTTTTACGACTTTGAGAGCTGATATCTCAAAAACCGTTCACTTTAAGAAAAATGTTTTTTAGAAAACTTTATATCATTTTAAAAGACCTTTCCATTGATACCCCACACGGGTATGTACATCGAAAAAAAAAATTTCATCCCTCAGTTACATGTATGGGGGGCCCCACCCCCAATTCTTTTTTTTACTATTTAGTGTCATATTTTTGTAGCGGTTCATACAACACATATTCCCATCAAATTTCATCACTGTAGTACTTATAGTTTCCGAGTAAATCGGCTGTGACAGACGGACAGACGGACAGACGGACAGACGGACATGACGAAACTATAAGGGTTCCGTTTTTGCCATTTTGGCTACGGAACCCTAAAAAGCGTAAGTGCTTAAGCGTGAGATTAAATGCGAAAATGACATCTACAGATATAGTTGTGGCATTACGTACAAAATATATAACGTATTAGAGCTTTGAAAATTCTTTGTTGGGTTTAATATTTTAGGATTTTCCATTACATTTTTGTTTGTTCATTTAAACTTAATCTTTCCTTAATTTAAATAACCCTTTTTTAACAATTAACGTGAACTTCTTATGTACATGAAGTTTGTATGTCCGCCTATTTAAAAAAACAACAAAAGATCGTCACAAAAGCGCTTGTATTATTACAATATAAAACCTTTTGTATGAATTGTTTAAAGAAAATTAAATTTGTGTTCACTTCTGAAACCTCTAAAACGCATTCACACAAACACACACTAATAAGTATTTTATCGAATTACGAGTAGGAACATAAACTTATTTAAAGTACACTTCTTAAAAACACAGTCAATGGAGTCTTGTTTACTCGACGTGTCCATACGATATTCTATAATTCTACACTATTTTTCACTGATAATTATAAGTTAATATTCATACTGGAAAGTATAGCAGCACAACCAGCCTTTCCCCGAATTATAATCTTCTTATTCGTCGCTGGATGTATCGTAGTAGAGCTACGTCGCTACCTCTACTCCTAAACATAAGGTATAACAAGACCTATGGTAAAAAGAGGCGTATTCAATCTTCATCATTATATCATGACTAGCTGGAGCCCCTGATTTCATTCGCGTAGTACCTTGGAAAGTAGCTTTCATGTAGAGCTGATCTACTGCAAAAGAGTAACAAACATCCATCCATCCATTCATTTAGTTGTTTAATTATTATAATCCATTCCGATTTATAATCATTGGTTGAGGTCCATAGGAATAATGACTGAAATTGTTGCTCTTCTTAAAAAAAGCACGTATCGCATAAATAAAACAATACTTTTAAAAACTACACCAGAAAAACTTTAATTAAGTTTCCGATTCGACACGTATTTTTTATGTCTGCATATCGATTGCTGCGGGGTTTCATAACCGATTTTCATTATTCCAATGGTGCTGATAACATTTTCAGTTAAAATACACAATATAATTTACTTGAGTATCTGGAATCTTCTGGGATGATTTCTGATGCTGATGATGAAGCATGTCTGTCAGTGATACGTTCTAAGATTTAAAAGCGATATTTGTCAAGGAAACATATTGATTCCCTTTACACATTACAAATTTTACAGTTAATATTATATTTTACAACATGAAAATGCATCTAAATACGGTAACATTGTCCAATGTCAACGTAAAACCGGGTATCTAACCAAGGTGCTGTTTCCAAGTTATGGTTCTAATATGGGTTTCTAATATGGGATCCTAGATATTTGTCCTCGAGAGCCTGAAAATCTCGTTCTGGAAGGGCTAAAACAAATATTATAATGCCTATCAGTAAAACAGATTGTTACCTACTAGGTATATATATAGGTATATTTAGGAAAATATTCATCCTACGTCACTGGAAATCAAACACGTATATAATTATATGTATTTCCTTCAATGAATCTAGAGGACCAAATAAACCTTTTGACATCAGCAGCGAATCTTGATACAAAGAGAACTGAAATCAATGAAATTCATGTTAAATTGTTAAATTCATGTGCATTTGCTACATATCTTACATTTCACATTAATTCTTAATAAAGTAATATAAAGATACATTCCTTCTTATGCACATCAAATAATTAAGAATTTAGTTAACCTCATCTCCTTTTGACTAATATGAAAATATGATCTAATTTCCATTATGATCTCTCTAAGTTCGTCTTCCTATGTGGGTATATTATTCTCATATATTTATGATATAAGTGTATGTTTTTATGTAATATCAATTAATTATCATCGGAAAAAATCCAACAGCCCTATAACGATACACGTGTCACAATTTAAACGCTCTGTTATACAAAACTCGACTTAATTACAATAGACAACGTTTCAGTCGTTTCTCTTTATTATTATCGCGAATAATAAATATTAAATAAATAACAATAATATTTTTTAAACAATGCATGAGAATAAATCGGGTTAAAAAAAGCTCTACAAAGAGAAATTATTATAATAGGTAGATCTGCAGAAATCTCTGGTAGATCGGAAATTATGGTGGGCGATGTCGATTGTTCATATGTATTTATTAAAACTGCAAAGCAGTATAGTCGTCCAATAATCCCTAGTTACCTTTTCCTATTTTAAAAATAAACATTTAACTAGCTAAGAGCCGATTTTTCAATTCTTAATAAAAAGATGTTAAAACTTATCTGTCCAACAAAGTATGCAATACACAATGATATAAAAATGTCACCTGTAAAAGTCAGAAGACTGGCAATTACAATTCACAATACATTTTCGAATGGCTGTTCAGCCGAAAACAGTTGACAAATCAGTTCGAGGAAAAGTAAAAAAAAAATAACAGAAAGCTAACGGAACTTGAAGTTTCCTATGATATATTGTTTTTTAATATGTATTTCAAAAATTCAAAATTATTCTGTTGTTTTAATTCCGATATCTATATCAAATTATTAGATTAGACAAATAGACTGTTAACGAATATCTCAAGATAGTTAATTTCACAAGAGCGCTCTCTAGCGGCGGTTATCGGCAGTCGGTGCCGCGGTCCGCTCGCTTCCGCCTCTACGACTCTACGTTTCCGCTAAACTTCAGCATTCCCAATAATTATTTAACTAATACATTATTATCACTAGCGTTTGTATCCGGATTCGTTTGAAAAAAAACACTGAAATTTGACTGGGAATATGTTATGATTAGCGAAGAAGTAAGAACAAACTTCTCTAACTATGATATTAGGAAATATTGATTATTTTCTGAAACCTCAAAAATAACAGTACTTCTCCACTATTTAATGGATTTTATTATACATATAAACCTTCCTCTTGAATCACTCTATCTATTAAAAAAAAACCGCATCAAAATCCGTTGCGTAGTTTCAAAGATTTAAGCGTACAAAGGGACATAGGGACAGAGAAAGCGACTTTGTTTTATACTATGTAGTGATTACTTACTCATAACACTTACCTACTATGTACTTTTTTACAATTAATATGAATTACTATGATACTAAATTAATAGTTGAATGTAGTTACTTAAACGTTATTCATACTAAATATTAGTTTTAGATAACTTATCGTAGCTCTACACCATTATTAATAGGTGTTACGACAAAATAATTATTATTACCTGCGATTATTTTTATTGAAATTTTCCCGAAGACAGTTTATAATTTATATGCTGTATTGATACAGAATATATTTTTAGCCGTTTCATATACATACAATGAAACCGGTGCGAGCGAGCTATTACAAATATATTTAGGCACATTTTTAAAGGCTTTTGTATAACTTCCATAGGATACTTTATTTACATTAATTATAACTTTCTAAATATTTGATTCGTGTCCGTTGTAGGAATTGGGAGTAATTGATTTTTATTTTATGGAATAATTTAATTTAATTATTTCTATGTACTTGAACTTTACTGAGGATATGGCGACATGTAGAATTCTGCCGAGTATTTTAAGGCACCTACCTATTTAACAATAGGCAAAATAATATCTCTGCTTTTAAATTTAAGTATGATTATACTCTAGAGATTGAAAGTAAATAAATAGTACTAAGTTAGTAAGACACCAGTTAACAAACTACATAATATTTTTTTTCATGAACAGTTAATTATAAATTACGTCCTGTATGTATTAGCTATCGAAATTTATAGATAATATATATAACAGTTACTTAAAATTATAATCTAAACTCCGCAGATAAGTAAAACAAAGTAACACAAAAAACGTAATTATCAAGAAACAAAGAATCATTGCGCGCTCGATTTTCTGATGCAGAACTCTTTGTTGTGCCCGAACAATGAACGAAAACTTTGAATCAATAATTACGATTTAATAGTTTCAATTTTCAAATTATTTTAAATTGCTTTAATAGATCAATAAATATACTGAAAGACACAAGAGACATTCCCTTCATCTAATTATTTTAATTATGTCAATCTATATGAATATTATTTCATATTTGTATGAAAAATAAATTATTAAACAAGTTTAAATAGACAAGATATCTACTCATATTTATGGGATATTGTCCAAAAGCTAAATTCATTGATATTTATAATGATTGTCTATTTAAACTAACCCACATTATTTCAATTCATTATTAAAAAGTGTAAGTTACAGATACTTAATACTATATTTAACAAATATTTTACTGATTTATGAACATATAACTCTATTATTTATTACACATTTAAATCATTAGTCGTTAATTGGTTCAAAAAGATATATATCTCAACTTAAATTTCCAATAAAAATTATCTAATCATTATGAAGATGAAAGAATTTTAAACTTAATACCAATTCAATATTGAAGTAAAAGTCAGGTAAAGATATAAAAAATAAAGTGGGACATACAAAGTATATCAAATTATAACAGCATACCTACTATATAAAAAATCAATAAACTGCCATTTTCTGTTCTCTCAGACCTCTATTTTGTTTTTCATTTTGTTCATGACCAGCTTTCAAAACATACTAGAGCATTCATAGACAATCTAATGATACTGTCTATGACAATATTCTAGAGACCAAAATAGATAGGCCGGAGTTGTTCATTGTATCAGCCCCTAAATAGAGTGCGTAATAGAAGGGGGAGGCCGGAGGGCAACCCTCTCGCAGCGCATGCGCCTGCCGCACCTCGCGTAATATCGGTTTTATAAGGACGCTTTTGTTGCTTTTTTAGCATTACCGAAGTTTTGTTTTTGTTTTTAATTTTCATTAGTATTTGAACTAGGATATTCTTTGATAAATAAAATTGAATTTTAATTAAATAATTGAAAACAAAGTCAATCCAATAAGAAACTTAGATAATGGAAGTCCTTTTTTGTAGTCCCTTCTATTATGCGATAGGGTTGCTTAGTTTGACTTGTAATAATTATTTTTGGTGGAATGGTAAATTATGTAAATTGTATCTATCTTATTTCCTATAACAATAGACAGTGCATCATTGAAATAAAGATTTATAAGTATCTACATGCTACATACTAAAATTGATATCCAACAATTATCTTAGTTTCTTTTTTACCAATTTAAATTTCGTTTTGAATGTTTCAAATTAATAATAATTTTTAATAATCGATAGAAAAATTGCAAATTTTATAATGTCAGACTAAAATGCTTAAAAATATCACAACGCTTAATGAAATGTTGTTTTCGTAAAATAAAAACAGATTGCTGGGCTTCATAGATGGGAATGTGGAGGGTGCCGTGACTGTCACCCGTTGGACAGATGTGCGCTGCACCGTGCACGTGGCGCGCGCTGCGCACAATGGAACGCGGCGAAACAACATGGCGGACGGGGAACTTTCCCGCTCTTTTATGTGCGCCTTTTCTTTGGCGTTATTTTTTAACTGTTATGAATATAGCGGAAATTTAAACAGTATATAATACGTTTTGGATTTTATTTCAAGTTGATGGTATCAGAGATGGTAATCAGGAATTTTTTAACATTTTTTTTTTCATTTTCTTTGGTGTTATTGTCTGATAAAAATATTGGATTTATTGTGTTGAATTTACCTACTCTTTATTTTAGAATCTAGAAATCTCTTAGTACAACTACTTTCAATTAATCAATAAAAAAGTGACATTAAAATAGGCACAAATAGCCTTCATAAATCTGTAACACCTTCCTAGCGCACGTCTAATTTATATTGACAGTTATATTCCTCTTTCCACGGCACCGACTCCCGATATTTTGGGAAGCAGACATCTGCTCCCATTTTCTCGGTCCTGCCCGACTTGCGCAGTACATCTTCTACTTTCTACTGAATTATTAAAAACCTTTAATAGATCCATTTATATTAACAATGCCAATGAGGAAAAATCATGAGCGCTAGTCTAAAGAAAATTCTTATTGTAAACGTGGGCAGGTAAGTACTGTTCCCCGTGTTTGAAAATCTGTTAAATCATTGTTTTTGCAACGAGTTTTAATTAGGTACTGTCAGTACGTAGAAAAATATTTTTTTGTTTGTTTTAAGAACTATTTATAAGAATTTTTTTTACATTTTTTCTTCTGTTATTATATTATATATTTAATAACAGGGGGATACAGAATAGATAAATTAATGAATAACCATAGAGCAATGAAAATACCATCTGTAGATAAAAAATATCAGAATATCAACAATTGTATTGTAACTAGATTTCTGAATAAAAATATTAATATCATTTCCATGGGCAATCTACCATCGAACCCAAACCCAGTTGTTGATTACCTATGCGTGAACCACTGCACCGAAGAGACGGTCCTGTAAGAGCAATTCTGCCAATTGGTGTGTCTCTTATCTTAGACATTTTTTTCAGATTATAGAAGCTTTTCGTGTTTTTCTTAATGTGAGAAAAGTACAAGAAGTACCTAGGTAAATCCAAGTGATTTTTGATTAGGTAGTAGGTAGATACTAGGTACCTACCCTTATAATTATATTGACCATGTTTTTTCTAAATAAAAATGCAATATAAAGTTTAATTCTAAAGAAAAGTCAAACAATATACATACCTATAAGAAATTTAATTTTCATAGGAGAACAAGTACCTCTATCCACAAAATCAGTTTGATTCAATGTTTTAAACACTCAAAAACTATAAAAACCAAGAGCTTATCAAAACTGGTAAAAATTTAAAATTTTAATAATTTCAATGAAGCGGTTGATTGTAGCTCACATAATTCAATGCACCATCCAAATTGAATACATTTCCTCATTTTGAAACTGCACAAAATATCTTTCATCGTCATTCATGAGGACAAAACTCACAAATAGGTACCGAAAACAAGCAGGATAAAGATTTTAAATAAAAGAATCCTATTAATAGGCACTTTTTGTATTTAACTAGGACTCTTCCACACAAAGGTATGAAAGATAGGTGTAATTAGTCCTGATTTATTCACTTATTATTTAATGAAAAACTCTTTATTAAAGATTACCTACTTGTGGATTATCTTTGCCGTAGAATAAGTCCATCTCCCAATTTATATTTTATCTAGATAACAGAAAAATATATTTAAAAAATAAAAAGGAATCAGTCGTTGCTATAGCGTAGATAATATTCCTTTGCCAAAGAGTCTTACATACAAAAACATTACCTATTTACTATAGGAAATCAATTTTCCTCTATAATAAGAAGAGTTTGTTTTTATAATAATGATGATTTGGATTTAAGGCTCTGAATGGAAAACAAAAATGTACTTAGATATAAATAAAAATCTCGAAAGTAGCTCTATCGATTTATTTTTATTTTTGTTTTACTAATATTATTTATTAATTATTATTATTATGCACATGTAACTATGTAGGTACTACATTTAAATTAAGCTAAATATGTACTTCGTTAACAAATGTAAAGTTCTGTTTTTAAAATAAATATATTTTATATGTGCCGTCGCGCGTGATGAGAGCGAAACCGCCGCGCAGTAGGAAAGCTAGTCAGTATAATACCTACTTCTCTAATATAATATGATTGCTTCTGAGAGACGTGTCCCTTACTGTCAGGACATTTGTATTTTCCCCCTTTCCCGCGTGACTCAGGCGGGAACTCCTATGATGATATTATGCGAGATATTATAATTTATAATTTGTTATTTCTACCATAGCCTTTTACACACTTCTTCGACTGGTTGTTTATCAAATTAAGAAATAGTCAATAATATTATTTCATCATCATCATCATCATCAGCCCATATACTTACGTTCCCACTGCTGGGACACGGGCCTCCTATGAGGGTACAGGCCATAATCCACCACGCTGGCCAAGTGCGTGTTGGCGGATGAGTGATGAACTGATGACACATGTCGTCGAACTTTTTAATTCTTCGACATGTTGTTTTCCTCAATTAAAATTTAATAACAACGTACATATTTCTTATTAATGTTATCACTAAATAAGTCTACGAATCAAAGATGTTCTTTTATTCATCATCATAAGACCGTCAAAAAGTGTTTACAAACACCAAATATTTAATTAATTACAAGATGACTGCAAAATGTAATCTCGACGTAATAAAATACCCATGACACAATGCGTATACCGATCCTATACCAATGCAATTCTCAATTCCAAAGTCTTTACTATATGAATTAAAAGAAACAGTGTTTCGCTGGAGTCGCTTGCTAATGCAAAGTAGGTAGTATTCGACATTCACCTATAGTGATACTCGGAGCTCGTCATTACGCAGAGCCGATGGTCAACCGGTTTGTGATCGCATCAGAAAAACAGCTAGCCCGTACCATGAGACACGAACGAGTGAACGTTACTAAATGATAATAAACATTCTCTGGCTTATATAAATTGATTCTAAAATAGGTTACCATTTAAGCCATTTGCGTACATATTATTGACGGATTAGGGTATGAAATTACATGCCTAATGAGGTTTAAACTTTTACCGTTGGAAGACAGTAAAAAGTCTTGCTTTTCAGTCCTACAACAATGAGCGTATATTTTATCACACTAGTCTATATAGCTTTGATATTTCTTTAGATTATTCCAAGGATTATTACATTTTCAAAATTAAGAAACTCACAGAATCATTAGCACGTCCAATGTGGTCTACCATAAACATGGTTATAAGATCTGCATCTTGTAACTGTAAAACGCATTTAATTTTCCCGCATATTTAGTGAGTTATCCTTCCCTTTAGGCCTCAAGGGCGGCCTCTCCGTGACTGAATGTTGCGAGCTGATGGCTACACACCATCTGATGACCCGGCGCTCGTTACCTCTCCTATCCGATTAAAAATCTTACATGTGTATATTATAAGTCTCGACTTTTACTCGTATTAAAATGAGAGATTAGGTACCTGCTGTAAGTAATTGGCTTGTTTTTCGTATATTTTATTTTACTAAAAGTTTAGTCGCTAATCAGAGAATCTAATATACTTTTTAATAACTTAGGCCCCGGAATCACAGACACAATAGAAAATCAATTGTGTCGTGGACCGATCGGGCCGTTCGGGGCTCAATGGATTAATTAAT
Source organism: Colias eurytheme (assembly GCA_907164685.1). NCBI lineage: Eukaryota > Metazoa > Arthropoda > Insecta > Lepidoptera > Pieridae > Colias > Colias eurytheme. The sequence goes on along the minus strand of CAJQZN010040889.1, from coordinate 4,923 downwards.
TTCACGTGTCCTCGTTTTTTAACATCGAGGTTTTACAACAACGGTAGCAGTAATAAGTCATTAAACGCACCATTCGGTTGATTGATAACAAATATGCATAATTAAATGATATTATAAACGTAAAATCGTTTAGTTTCATGGTAACGGGTGGCCGACATGCGTGATCAGAACGCGCCACAAATTCGGTGTCAAAAATTTATATAACGCAGCGAATTTTACCAAGCGCGTCAATTTGCTCGTATTAACTGCATAACCTGATACTGTGTGAATTGAAATTACTTAATATGTAATATAAAATATTTAATACGCAATTACTGACATCATAGCCGTGAAGCGTACTGTATCTTTCAATATAGGCTTCAATCATTAGCATGACGAGAAGCTACCGTATCTTTCAATAGACTATTCCAATATGCGACTTTATTGCGCTCAGAATAAGAAACGCTTTACAAGAGATCGTGAACCTAATCTTTATCGACCTTAGCCTTCTTAAGGCTTTGATTTTTAATGAAGGTGCTAAATTTGAGCTCTGGGCATACTCTTCGGAGGTTAGCCTTACTTCAGACAAAAAATTCATTAAAATTGAAAATCTCAATCAAGAGAAAAGGAAGTTTCGAGTTGAGATTTGATTACTTGATTCGGTTTTGAGTTTGATTTTGATGTTAGGTGGATACCTACTTACGTGGCTCGAGTGTCAGTAGTGTGTACCAATAAGGTATTTTAATCTGTTTTGTCATTTGCAGGGATAAATTACGTCCCAATAAAATATATACCTAGGTAGGTAACTACTTGCTATCCATACTCTGATCAAAACTATTCTTTTTGACGTTACTTTGCTTATGGTAATCACAGCAAATAAAAAAAGTGATTTAGTTTTTACCTAATGGACGAACTTTTACTGCAGTGTATCCAGAATACCCAAACGCTTTCACACAATACTAAGTGCGGTTTAATCTGCATCAACATGAACGATGTGTTATTTATCTTTTTATTTCTTATTTATTTTTCTAAACAAAAAGTCTCATGCCTTGATAATACTAATTCATAAAAAATTAAAACCTAGAAAAACTGAAAGAAAAGAAAGAAGGTGGTTGTCTTCCATGCCAAAGATTTTAATTTCATCTAGGTACCTCTTTTGTTAATTGGAAGAGTAATTTAGATATACATACTTGAAAAGATATTCTATAACTACTTTCACGAATCATCCGATTTAATGCAGATGACAAAGTCAATAAAGGTTGTGAACATAAAGAATAGAAAGAATAAATACAACCATTACCTATATGTTCAAGACATGCTAAATAATATCACAATAATATTGTCATGCAGTCATCATCATCAGCCTATTTATTCCCTTGTAGGTTCAGAGCAACATGCCTCCTTTAAATGTTTGGTCACAAATCACAATCCACCATACGGTCCAAATATGTTGTTAGATATCTAATATTATTGGACGACACTATTGGACGATATAGAATATCAAATAAAGTAGAACAAAGAATACAAAACAATTGTTGTAGTCAATAATATTAAATAATAGTTAAAAATCAACGTTATTACTATGAAATACCTATAATAAAATACGTCCAAAATTTGTTGCTTCGGAATTAATTTCTCTGTAATGTCCAAAACAATATAGCTTCAGGCAGATTTTTCGTTACTCCCACAAAAATTGGTAAATCCGTAGGCGTAGTCGTTATGTACACAAATAATTCCTTACCGATACTCGAAAATTAATAATTTTCACGTTTTAAACGTAATTCATACTTTTTTAAAAGAATAAAATATTCACGTAAATGATAAATCGAACTTTTTGAAGATGAAGACTGAGCTTGATGTTATATTACGTGCTTTATAATACGAAGCTTCTGCAAAATATCTAAAATATAAATATGACTATGAACTACAAAAAATAACTCTACAAAATTAGAATCATCGTCTAATAAAGAAATTTGTTAAATTATCTGACGTCATATTATATAAATAAGTAGTTATCTAAAATTATCCATTAATTTTATATATGTATATACCTAAGCACTACTTATTCAAATTTCACTTCCATCGAAATCGGTAGAGAGCCAAATTTGCACTAAGTATAGGTACCTAAACTTTTTGTAATGTCCGAAAATAGAACGAAATAACTTTTTATTTCGTAAGTAAAGTACCATTAGAAAAATATATTTACATTAAAATAATTAGATATTAATTCGTCTCCTGTATAAGATTCATAGTTATGTAGAGATGTGGTCAGCTATAAAATAAGGTCAACAGACGAAAACTTAGAAAGCCGTGGGAATAAACAGAACCCGTTGCTTTAGTTCGGCTCGGCCAGAGAAAGGTAGGTGGCGTTGGTGTCGCACGTGCTCTGAAAATTATTTTTATATACATTGTACATAAAATTAAATATATTTTAGGTGGAAACGTTTTCTATTGACTTATTTGCTTATTTTTTTTATATTTCCACTTAAACTCACAATTTAACCATGCTAAAACAATGAATGAAATATCATCGCCTAACTTCTTGAAAATGCAGTATTTTATTTTAATTTATTATAGTTACGGTACTTAATAGTTAATATGATAGTTAATGTAAAAATCATTATAGTCAAAATATAATTATAGTTTAAGATTATCTTTTACATAGATGACCTAAGGATGGGACAGAGCATCATATTAAGTCATAACTTTCAAAATTCAACTGAAAATGCAGACTGAAGGTATACTAATAAGGTATTATCACAATTATTTGCTCGCGTGATTTCTGGTTAAAAATTTGTTTCGATAAATATCTCTCTTCGGCACAATTCTTCAATCGTTTTGGCATGCTCGTCGCTCGCGTCACAAACATCTATCCACCTTAACTTTAGCATCTATAATAATAAATTATTACAAAGAATTCCTACATAACATACAATATTCCTTACAAACAGTGATCTGATTTATAGCAGATAGCAGTCTAGTGCTACGTAGAGGGTGGGTAGGCGAGGGACGAAGGGCAAAGGGTCGCAGTACGGGGGCGCCGGCCACCAGCCAGTCCAAGGGTAAAAGGGATGTTCACACCGAAGCCAGTTCTTACTTTAACATTTTAGATTTATAGCACGATTCATAATGTTTTTTTAATAATTTTCTTTTCTCTGCTCGATTTATGTGCGGTTGCTAATATAATGTGTAATTGTTTCTATTTAGAATATGACACGCTTCGTTCTATGGCAGAGCGTTAACAGACGAATTAAATATATCTATTACTATCGGTCCGCCCCGGCTTCGCCCGTGGTGCATATTTCGCAATAAAAGTTAGCCTATGTTCTTTCTCAAGGTCTAAAGATTGTCTGTGCCAAATTTCATCAAAATCGGTTGAGAGGTTTATGCGTGAAAACCATACATAGATACATAATTACAAACCTTTCCTCTTTATAATATTAGTATAGATAATAAGCTGACTACCTACACTAATTCTTGTCAAAATTCCTGTAGGTACTACACTATATTTACCTAAACAAACAGGTATATATACATACCTATATGTATTGTGTTTATGAAACGCAGATGGTGTAAATTTTAGATAACATTTGTTTGATATTAGATCATCTCCAAATCGTCTTCGTTATGTGCAATGGAATGGAAAGTGGACATTTTTACGACTAGTAGTATCTAGTGAGGAATATGTTCATTTCAAAATAAACTGATTCTTCGGCATTTCTCATAAAATGACAGGTGGACAAGTGGTAAATCTATGTTTTATTAATTTGGTTAGTAGGTGACGTTTAAAAAATTAACAAGTACGAACCCTTTGCCCCTGTTGATATTCATATGAATTTGATTTTTAGGATATTGAAGTAATATGTAATGTAGGTAAAATATAAATAAATATAACGTACACTTAAACGTATTGAAAAGCTCGAGCGTCATGCAAATTTAGGCATAATATCAAAAGCATATACATATATCTATTTTAGAATCAATTAAACAATATAATATACTATATCGTATAGCTAGCGGAGTGCATGGCGCAACGGAGCGGTAACGAGTTACATAAAAATACAAGTCTCAACGCTACCGGTTGCTCCATACTCCATGGCTGGCCCGACTGGCTTCTCTTACTTTAAATACCTATTAAATAAAGAATTCGATGAGATGGTATCTACGTAAAACTATAGTATTGAGTATGCAAAATATCTGCAACTACTTTTTTAAACTTTTGAGGGACTGCATGACATTTATGGAAGGTACGTATGTATTTAAATATATCTTATTCTTATAATCTTATAGTATAGGTATTAATTAAAATTTATTACGTAAAGTAAATATTAAATCATGTAGATCCATATTATACAGTTTTAGTTTTTAACTTTCATATCAAAATATGTACCTACATATTAGAAATCTATTAGTTATTGATATTCAAAGCTATTCGCTTGTTTATATGCTTCAAAATCATTACACTCCTAACAATATACCATTCCTCTCGAAGCGACTTCGAAGTAGAATATCGAAAAATCCTTCCTTTAGGTATCTAATTCATAAAGGGAACGGCCGTTATCCAAATTTCATGGCTCTAGCTTTTGTAAGCTCTGTAAGTTCCCCAGTAAACATATATTTTTACATGACCTTACAATTTATAATCAAAAGAAAAAGTTTTAAACCTAAAATACAATATATATGTACATTACAATACTCAAACTCAGTATTTATAAATTTTGCAACACACTCAAAAATCGCAACAGAAAAGTTCAGAAAAAAGCTGATTGAAAAGTTTCCGCAAAACCAAGCGATGAACGTAACAGACATTAATAAAATTTTACATGAAGTAAGGTAGTACTTATCGTACTCTGCCAAAAATACTGAAAAAATCGTGGGAATCCAGCCAGACCGAGCTGAATAGCCGGCCAGTTTACACTTCATTCAATTTCAGTTAGCAAAAAA
>CAJQZN010040888.1:20856-33461 GCA_907164685.1 Colias eurytheme | reverse complement strand
CATCCATACATCCTTACAAACTTTCGCCTTTATAATAGTATTAAGAAAGATTAAGATTAACACATTTTGATGCATCATTAATGTTCAGAATTAATACTGTCTGATGTTTACCTTTAATTTTAAGAATGTATTAACTTAGGTACTACCTGTCTGCCAGCGTGAATCGTAAATCTTCTTATAACAAAAAAAAATACCATGAAATTATATAATTTATTTAATTTTCATACATTCTGATATACTTGATTCTTAATTTCTAAACAAGAAGCTATTACGTTTAAAGGCGGACAGAATTTCATACAAATTTCTCAATTTTAAAATACAAGTCGTTTACGCAGCGGCATAATATAATATCAGCATGAGAATGCTCATTCTAACCCCTCTTTGTCAAATTATTTTAGCGTAAACAGGCGTAGAGCCTGCATTCGTAGTTCTTAGTGCGTCCAAAAATATTCTATGCAATGTTCTAATACTGAACAACACTGAATACGAGTTTTCGTTTACACTACAAGATCACGAAATAATGCTCTAGCTCTATGTTCATTTGATGTAAATGCACCGTGATAATATAACAGCATAGGTATGTCAAAATTATAAAAAACTAGCGGTCCGCCCCGGCTTCGCCCGTGGTACATATTTATGTTTTCTCTACATAAGAACCATCCTGGTACTTCATGGAATATAATAAAAAAAGAATTATCGAAATCGGTCCACCCGTTCTCGAGTTATGCGCTTACCAACATTTTGCGATTCATTTTTATATTATAGATAAAAACGGCACTAGCGTATCAAATGAAATATTTTAAATGTAAAATATTTTAAACAATAAATTCATGAGTTTTTTATTTTCCAATAATAATTATAGTGCTCCTTCTATTTTCTAATTATAGGTGATTGTAGTGTGATTATAGTTTTTATTGGTTTTGTTCGTGTACAAATAAATAACATAGCGCGGGTTGATGTTGGCTGTTGAACGCAAGGTTACGGTTAATATCTATTACAATAAATACACATTCATGAGGCCATGGGTATATAATATATTTTTTTCTAGGCTGTACTTTAATGTTAATATTACTAATACATATGTAGGTCCAATATAAAGACACCAATGTTACTTCGGGCTTTGATTAGTAGGTACTGGCTTTTGCCCGTCTACCGGCGTAGCAGGTAAAAGGGCCATCTCACAGCTAAAATGGAATAATTATGAAAATAACGAAAATCTTTATTTATTCTTGCCATGAAATATCAATCTCTGAAAAAAAACAAGAGAAGAAAGAGTTAACTATCCCTTTATTTTCTGGTCATGCCAAATTTCTTCAGAAGTGATTCAGCGCTTTCGATGTAAAAAAAAAACAATAATCGAATGAATTTACGTTTGCCGAGAATGCAACCTTCAGGGCAGTATTAATTTACTCCGAAGCCACTCGTTTGCTCGCACTATTCAATACAAAAACAAAAATAAAATTTATATTATTCGAGATCTTTCCACAAGAAACACAATATAACCTTTTGAATATGTATTGTAAATTTACATTTACATAATACATATTCAAAAGTTTACATGTATATAAAAATGTATCAGATCAAATTCTGTACATTGAAAATGCATATTCACAAAAAATGTTGAAGGGCTCTCTACATTTCACAGTCGATCAACACAAACTGTAACTTTAGATTTGTGTAAATATTTTTTTGTCTTTTCTATCTGTTTCTTGAAAGCACAACACGCTTAACTTACTAAATGGATTCACATAATGATACGGTCAGAAACGTGGCAAGCAGCCTGACAAGCAGCCCGGCAAGTAGCCCGGCAAGCAGGCTTACGTGGGCTAAGCACGATATTCACATGCTCGCGAGCATACCAATCAGTACAAACATGGGTCTGGTCGTACAACTTGTGAGTGCAACCGAACGTGTGAACAGGCGCACAAGCACAAATACATTCAGCCTTTGGTGTTTGTCAAAAAACCAACAGTCGTCCCGATCGGCGGTAAGTGCGAGTACCTACAAACACGGGCGCATGCACAAACAACAATATGTTTATATGCTTGTGCTCGTGCTTGTGCTCGTTGAATGTCACTTTGAACGCAAGCGTCTGAACCAAGTGAACTCACCATAAAATTTAGCAATAATACGTCAAAGCAGTATGTTATTTCTAGTCTGTGGTCAAAGTGATGTAGGTATCTTACTATCTTTAGCATTTTTATCCCGACTTTCAGCACGTTTTATCCTGCGAGGAAGGCTAAAAGTCAAAACTTGTACACTATTTTAATACAATAACGCGTAGATATTTTGTGAGTCAACTAAGAATAGGATTGATTGGGCGCTATTTTGTGATGAGAATCGAATTAATAATTTCATTAAGAATTAGTAATGCATCCCACAAGGAAGCGTCTTGGGACCGATTTGATTTCTAGAATGACATATCGATCGGTGGGGTATCAGAACCAAAAACACTTGTAACAAAAATGAAATTGATCTCTATAAATTATAAAATTAACAATGTAAGGCGATAACTAATTAATAAAAAATTATGCACTGCACTATCCCAACTACATAATATTAAGAAGAAGAAAAACATTTATTCAATGGCACATAGACAAAGACAAAGACAAAAGACAAAGACATTACAAAACAATATTAAAAATAATGGTAAATGGTATTTAAAAAATTCACGTGTGTAGTCTGTGAAACATAATGCCATTAGAAGGGGAAATCACTCGTCACTCGATGAACATCTGTGACGTAAAAAACGTGGCAGCACCTATTTTCAGTGAGCCCCGAACCATTATTATTATATATTTGTCTCTTCTTCACGCCTGAACTACTGCGCCGATTTTGATGAAATTTTGCGGAAATGTAATTTGAAAATTGAGAAAGGACGTAGAATAGGTTTAATCGCGGAAATCTACTTTCTATGCGTGTCTTTCTTTTGCTACGTGAGCGAAGCTACGGGTTTAAGTAGGTAGTACTGAAGATATAGTAGTTATATTAACCTTGTCAAATCAAAATTCATTCAATTTAAATATTATCGCAAGCGCAAACAAAAAACGATCGTAAAAGTATTCGTATCAAGTATCATGAGCATGGGAACTGAAAAGTGCCCCTCCCGTCCTTAAAAGGAACTAATTTTTAAGAATTAAAAGGAATTAGTTGGTAACTACGAATCGCATTCCAGGCAGATCTATAAACAATGAGGTGTATTAGTTATTACATTATACATAGCTAGGCATACGTCGGGAATTCGGTTCAATAATATGTTCGATAAAAAAAAATACCGGCCGAATTGATAACCTCCTCCTTTTTTTGAAGTTGGTTAAAAAAATATTTGTTTTGTTAGCGCGATAACTAAGAACGGCAAAAAAAACTATTTACTAGATATTACATAATATTATAGATGTATGGAATGATATTATATATACAAACAAGAGGGATGTCAAATGGATTAATCATAATAATAAGCAAAGAATAAGCATATCAAGATCACTGCCCACTATTAGTGCGCTAAATCTATATTTTATTTTCTATTATCAACCAATATTCGTCGCTTGTTTATTTTATTTGTCGCTTACTCTTCTTCATACCGCTCAAGTTATTAAATCAGTAGGTATCTAAAATCTTCTAAAAAATAAAACAATAATTTAAAGACGATAAAGAATCGTATAGATCTTTGTCGTTAAATTATTTCAAAATTCCGAACGTATATTTGGTTGTCAAATATTTAGGTATTATCTGTCAGTTTGCTTGACAGTTGACACTCCGTAATTTTGCAATTGTTCAAATGAGGTTATAAAGATTTGTTTTAAAATTTTTTAAATATCGCCAATTATTACCATATTTAATTGAGAATAATGGCCTTAATAAGAGCTGGCTTGCAAAGGCTAGCCAGCGTGTTTAGCAATGGGCAAGGTAACTATTGTTTCATCGAAAACTACACAAACTAGCTGCTTATATTTTTAATACTACTATTACGTTTTTAGGTGGAATGCTATCAAGATTTATAACAAACCATGCTCCAGCACAAAATCAATCAGTAGCGGATACTACGAAAGATGTAATATCTACGTGCAATAAACTTATTGAAGATAGAGTTTCACGAAATTTTGCCATTGTACATTTGCTTGGTAAACAGTGGAGGGTTACAGATGGCGACCTATTAGTTGTCGAGGGATACTGGCCGCCAAACATTGGTGATAAAATAACATTAGACAAAGTTTTGCTCGCTGCTACTAAAGATTTCTCTCTAATCGGTAGACCCATTGTTCAACCAGGTTTAGTCACTGTTACTGCAACAATTATATCAAAAGGCCTCTCACACACGCGAACACACTTCAAAAAGAAGCGAAGGAAGCAGTTTATGAGAATTAACTTCCAAAGAGCAGAACAAACTATGCTCAGGATAAATTCCGTGGTTATCAATAATAGAATTAATGAAGCCCCGAAGAATGTGTTTTAGATAAGTATAGGATTTAGTTTAGAATAAAGTGTTACAATATAAAATGATGAAATTTTATTTACACCTTATTCTATAAATTATGATAAAAAGTACATATTAGTTTTAAAATAATTATACATTATCCATAACATTATTAAAATCAGTTCCGCAAATTGTACAATTTTATTAATTTATATTAAATAATTTTATTAGCTACATAATAGATCTTTTCTTTAAAATTTCATAGTCAATGTCAAAATTTAAAATTATCACAAAACTCTTGAAAAGAAACCTTATGTTCCTCTTTACAAAATCTTTTCATTCCCTTCAGCAAATAAAATAATTTCCTATTACCTAATATACTTGTTAAAGTTTTGATAAATTCTGCATAATTCCCTTCCTTTTTATATGTTGATATAGACAGTTGAAATGTCTTATATTGTTCTACTTGTAATAATGTTTTAATCTCTTTCACGAAATCTATTAGTGACTCAGGAGCTATTTTTTCTGGCTTCTCAATATCAGTTTTAGGTTCATTATGTAAATTCTCATCAAACCCAAATGCTTTAATTTTTAACTTCTTTTTCTTAGCTTGAGGTACATTAGTCTCATCAGCGTTCCTCTTATGTATGGTCACTAATGTATTAGGCATTTGTGATGTATCATTGCTGGAGTCAATAGCACTGAACAAATCCTTTGCTTGCTTAGGTTTAAATTCATTACGATAGGCAGATGCATTTTTATAGAAATCCATTGAAAAATCAGCATACACTTCATTCGAATTGGGATATTGACTGACAGATGCTTTGGAAGATTTTGGAATAGCTCTGGAGTTGACTATAGGAAATGATACTCCAGCAATATTTCTAGGTCCATCATCTTTATAAAATATATTAGCTTCATGTGGTAGTACCGGTTTTAGCTTAGGTGCTGGAAGTGTTGTTTCTGCATTCTTGAAAAACCTACAAACTTCACTAACTGTTTCTCCAAACTTATTTGATACCTTTATGTAATCTCTCAACCAAGCTGACAATTGCCCTTTTAATTTTGGACTATTAAATCTAGTGTCACATAATAAAATTGCTCCATAATCATTTTGATGCCTAATTACTCTGCCTATAGCTTGATTTACAGCTCTCGTAGCTTCTAAAGAATACCACTCATCCCCTGACAAATAATCTTTATCTTTTGCCCTCAGTTCTTCTAAGTATTTCTTTTTTAGAATTATTCTGGGATCTTTCAGAGGCGGAAATGGTAACCCAGTTATAATTACAGCTCTTCCATTCATATCAGCAAAATCCAGCCCTTCAGATACTTTTCCTCTACATACTGCCATAAAACATGCTCCTCTTGTACTAGGGTCACTAATTTTACTGTAAAAATCATTAATGATAGCATTAAAAGTATCTTTCCGCTGTGGTTCCACAAATATTGGTTTAATATTGCTGATACTGGACCATATACCTTCAGCTTGCCACATTTCTTGACATTTAGTCATGATAGGATATGAGGGGAAAAAGACTAGTAAACCATCAGGAACAACCCGCGTAAAGCTCAATATTGTCCGCCCCAAAGATGATATGTATTTTGGATTATCCCTATTCTGGTAATTTGAATTAAGTTGTACAGAGTCAGGTCCTTGACTCACAATCTTAACACATATCTGGTTTGATTTTACTATATGAGGATTTTCTAATTGCACACCAATGGGTATTCCTAATTCAGATATCAAAGGTTTCAGTGGTGCTAAAGTACCACTAGTTAAAATAATACTCCTAACATTTTGATCTAAAAGTTGCTTCATGCCAAAACCTGGACTAAAACACCAATAACTAAGAACTCTTTCAGCTGATTTTGTATTAGTAGTTTTTAGAGCACCCCAACTATCTGTTTTCTTGTTATTTTTCTTTTCTTCAATTTGTATGTGGACTTTATAACACATCTTGACTCTTTCTTTGTAAGAATGTGTGGTACCACTGAAAACAACATTAAGCAAATCCACAATTTTCTGCAGACCAACACCTTTACGCTGAAACGGTGATGCACTCCCCATAGATAAATATTGTATCAAATTCTCTATCAGTGTTATAACAGACATTTGATTATGATCTTTTATCTCAGCTTTAGCTAATAGTTCAAATATAAAACCTCCAGGGTATGTTGAACCATCAGCACCAACTTCAATTTCATCCACTGCCTTCTCAAATGCAAGCATTATTTCTTTTAACACACATAAGTCTTCACAGGTAAAATCCTTAGGCTGATTACCATCTACAGTTGAATCTAGATTTTCTTCGCCACCTTCAGCAAATGACTTCATAACATGTGTAATTTCATCAATGCATAAAGCTATATCTGTGGTTCTTAATTGCAAAGAAGCAGATTCTTCACACATTTTCTCAACATTATGTGCTTCATCAAGTATAATCACATTATTCATGAGTTCTACACCATTTGCTTTTCTTGATTTAGGGTCTAATAAGTAATTATAAGGCATAAACACTATATCTGCATCTTGCTTCAATTCCTTTGACAAATAATAGGGGCAGCATTTTAATTTCTTTCCAACAGTAACTAGATCTTCTATATCCAATATTTCATCACCTTTAACTGATCGGTCATCCTTCTTTGATTCAACATTATTGTAAAAATGACAAGTTCTTGACTTCACTCTAAGCTGACACATGTGAACTTTATTCATGTTGTTTGTCTCTTTGGAGACTTCAGGATGTATGCACATTTGATCCCTAGATCCCAAAACTGTTGCCTTAACATGCCTGTAGCTCGAACGTTTTAATTCTTGCATAGCTTGAGTTAATTGTGAGTGAGTTCTCGATGAGTATATAATCTTAGGCATGCCCCATGATGTATTGTCTTTCTTCTTACCTGCAGCTGATTTTAGGTTTTCCCGTAAGTTATCCGGTCCACTATGTTCGGAAAAATTCCCTACTTGGGCATTCATTTGTAGCTGAGCTTTTTTCACTAATAACCAGGCAATAGAGGAACATAATAAACTCAATGTCTTTCCAGTACCTGTAGGTGATTCCAAAAGAGCGTTGGTATTATTTTGCAAACTTTCAATAACTCTGGCCATGTAAGCCTTTTGCACTTCATAAGGCTCAAATGGAAAGTTAACAGGTATACCGCATATCATAACTTCCGGCATCTTGTAGAATGATATAATATGATAAGATTTAATTTTTAAAAACTCAATTAAGGTTAAACATTTTATATTTTAGAACTAAAATAAATATTTCTTTGGCAGCCAGCTGATTACAACACAAGTCAAAATTATAAATAATAAATGTCATGGCATGGTTTCCCGCCAAAATCTAAATTCGTTCAATAACTACGTACGTCGTACGTTTATAACGTAAATCTAACTATTTCATATTAGAAACACTTTGGTCAACAAAGAAGGATAATATTAATATTTTAGAATGTAAATTCGTATAATTTACTTATTCATGCATAAATTAGATTTTTACTTCTCATAAAAAATTATCGAAAATAGCAAACTGAGATCAAAGAATTAATAAACGAATATATTAACCTAATCAATACAATTTGTCAGCGCATGTCGAACTTGCAAATGTAGTGTCAAAAAAATTCACAACAAACTCAACAAGTCGCACATATCTTCAGAAATAAATAAAATTTGATGAAAATACACCATGTTAAAGATCAACACTAAGCAGGTGTATACCTCAGTGGCTTGCAACCGAACCCCAGAAATTGTAGACTGGAATAAAGCGGGAGTTATTTGTTATGGAGCCTGTAATGCGATCGTCATTTATGATACGGTAAAATTGTAATAATTTCTTTGCCTAATGGTATAATATTGCGAATAAAGTTTAAGAAAATCAGTCAATGTTTAGGTCTCTTTTTATTACACAAATACCTCCATAATATCTTTTATATAATTCATTTTTACATTGAAACTTGTTTCAAGTAAACTTATGGTTGAGGATTATTCTCATTAGAGTAATGGTACATACGATTTATCTTTAAAATGATATACTTAATTCTGCATCGCTTACGTACACTTAATTTCCCTATTTCTCATTTCGAATAATCCTTTACAGAAAATAATATACAAAGATCCTATAACAGTTCTGAATCATCACAATGCTCGAGTGAACTCAGTAAAATGGCTCACAAGACCAGATGGTTCTTCCACGGAGATGATATCGGCCTCTGCAGACAAGACTGCTGCAATCTGGACCCTGGTGAAAGGAGACTGGAAGGTGACCAGTGTGCTCGCTGGCCATGAAGATGGTGTCACCTGCATCTTCGGGATGTACACTGGAGGCAATGATCTGTTTGTGTTCACTGCGTCTGTTGATTCCACTGTTAAAGTATGGGAGCGATCAAATGGTATGTATTTTACAAGAAAATTATATTATTAAAAATTTTATTATATGCTTAATTGTATTTAGCTATATTCTAGTATACAAGTAATTTAAAAAATCTTCCAATTAGGAAATAAAATAAGAGAACCTATAAGTAGATTGAGTTTCATTATAATTTATTGAAAGGCAAAAAAATCCTTACTAACATGCAAACAAATTACAGATACAGTATTCCTGAAGCAAACTATACACCTGAACTCCGGGCTCTGCCTCACGCTGCACGCACAGATGCTGCCCATCGTCAGCAAACCGGTACTGTTCCTGGGTCTCGACGATAATAAAGTACATGTGTTCGCTTTGAATGGAGAATATCATCGAGTGGATACCCTGGTGGGACATGAAGACTGGGTGAGAGGATTGGATACAGTGATGGATGGTAAGTTTTTACTATGTGTATTGATCTTAATCATACTATGATACACTGTCACATAGATATTTTTTAATAGAAAAAAATATGTACCATTAAAAGAAGACTGTGATAAAAAATATCATTCTTTCATAAAAATAATTTGGCGCAAAAATATTAATTATGGTAATAATTATTTATGACAGTGAGAATATTTGGATATTATATGTACACTATCTAATACAACGTAAATAATATTCATAAGAACATCTAATGGACATGTTCAAGCAATAAAAAAATTAATTAGAAATAAAATTTTATGAATTTCACGAATACTATTATTTTACATACTTAATAACAATTATTTTTATACATATTTCAGACAACACAATCCTCCTCGCTTCATGTTCCCAAGACACATACATCCGCGTGTGGCGCATCCAGCGCTTCGACGACGAGCCGTGTTCCTCCACGGGCATCAAAGTGGAACGGAAAGTGTTCGAGGCTTACGATATACTGTGGTCGGTGAAGCTGGAAGCAGTTCTGGCGGGACATGAGGGCTGGGTGTACGGAGTGCAGTGGGATGTTTTCAGTGACAAAGGTCATTTTTGTATTTGAATGTGGATTTAATACTGGGAGTTAATCGCTTGTTCAAGTTTCAACTAGATGCGTAGAGTGAACAGGCACCTTCTAGGGATGCGCGTACCATATTAGGCCACATATCAGCTTAAGGTCAGGCGAGATTGTGGTCAAGCGCTTCACTATCGACTATAAAAAAGATTAAATTCATGAGTCGAGTGGTCAAGCGACACCACTGTATGAAAGACGCGAGTACAAATCCCAATTCTGATTAAAATGTATTCCACTAAATTTTAATGCTTTAGAACTTTAAATCGAATTTAAATCAATTTGGACACATTTACTAATAAGATATAAACTAACGTTAGTGTTGTTGGTTATTATCTAAAACTTTCGCGGGTAATGAGCTGATAAATTTTTATTGTACCTTTTTTTATTGTAACTTGTACCTATATAATAAGTATTGTTGTGACAAGTGTTGGATGACCTCAATAAATAAAATAAAATAAAATAAATTATATTATTTAAAAAATATTGTTGCTTTAAGAACTATTAAAACAACATAAATCCTTTTCACAGATAACAAACAACCCCTACATCGCATCCTATCATCATCGTTGGATAAAACAATAATCCTCTGGGAGCCAGAACTCGGGGGAGCCTGGGTTGAGAAGATAAGAGTGGGGGAAGTGGGGGGAAACGGGCTTGGTTTCTATGGGAGTCGGTTCGGGCCGACTGGCTTCTTGGGACACGGGTATAATGGCTCGCTGCATCTGTGGACATTGGATAAAGTTAGTATTCAATAAAAATGAAAAATAAATAGTGAAAGTATCCTAAACAGTCATTGTTATATCCGCTCTGTTTAAATTAAAATCAACGTTCGGCCTAGTCATTCTATTAATTAATGTTATCATTCAATAGCAGATTCAACCAGATGACTGCATATATTTATTTACTTACCTTTTGTAGTTCTTTTGATGATTAAATAATCTAATCATGTGACTTGCGCGCCATTATAGTCAAAATAAAGGAAAAACTATCTCTCACCTATAACTAAAAAACACAAAAATTTATTCCTATTTTCATTGAAACGCAAATTTAATTACGACTATTTTCAGGAATTACAAACATGCGTGCCGAGCGTAGTACTGGGCGGCCATTTCGGTGCAGTGGAGGATATGAAGTGGGAGCCGAAGGGGAGGTACATCCTCAGTGTCTCCCTCGACCAGACCGCCAGGATACACGCGCCGTGGAAGAAGAATATGTATGGTGAGGGGAAAAATCTATACTAATATTATAAAGCTGAAGAGTTTGTTTGTTTGTTTGAATGCGCTAATCTCGGGAATTACTGGTCCGGTTTGGAAAATTATTTCGGTGTTAGATAGCCCATTTATCGAGGAAGGCTATAGGCTATATATCATCACGCTAAGACTAACAGGAGCGAAGCAATGCGGGTGAAACCGCGGGGAACAGCTAGTATTAGATATAGGAATATATTATATTTCCTTTTTATATCTAACGACTTATCAAATCCACTATAGATATTATTCTGTTTTGTATACAAACAGGATATCTCGTCTACGCAAAAAATCGTAACCGCAAATAAGATCGCACTTCAGAATTGAGCTCTTGGTTCCTATGTTTAGTTTTTGAAATGTAACTTCATAACTTAAGCATGCCAGCAGATTTTAACTTTGATTTTGTATGTAACCCGTTTTTTAGTTGATCAAAGCTTTAAAACAATTGACGACGCGGTTGGCGCAGTGGTAAAGTAAAGTCTGCCTACTGAGCCGACGGTCCCGGGTTCGATCCCCGGTCAGGGCAAATATTTGTGTGATGAACTCAATTATTCGTTCTTGGGTCTGGGTGTTATCTATATAATATGTATTTATTAAATATTATATTTATCGTCGCCTAGTACCCACAACACAAGCCTTAATTGAGCTTACTGTGGGACTAGGTCGATTTGTGTAATAATGTCCTATAATATTTATTATTTATTATTATTTTATTATAATTAACTACATCTTCTCTTACTTTTAAGGTTATAAGTTAATACCTCTCTCTTACCAAACCGTTATTATCCCAGGTGCATACCAATGGCACGAGATAGCCCGTCCCCAAGTGCACGGGTACGACATGTGTTCCGTATCCATGATCTCCCCCACGGAGTACGCGTCAGCTGCTGAGGAGAAGGTGGTCCGAGTGTTTAAAGCACCGGCCAACTTCATACAGAACTTCCAGAATATTACTGGCGAAGAGCTGGAGGGCGATACACAAGGTGAGGGTCTACAGGTGAAGTGTCAGTTTGTGAAGGAGAAGGTGGTGAAGAACAGAACTTCCAGAATATAACTGATGAAGAGCTGCAGGGGGATATATAGGGTGTGTCTAATAGCTGATTTTACCAGTTTACGGTTACATTAATATAAATATACCAGTGGTCCGCCCCGGCTTCGCCCGTGGTACCTACATGTTTAAACTATCCTATCTCTCAAGTTGGATCGAACTGTACATGGTGTGCGAATCCATACTAATATTATAAATGCGAAAGTAACTCTGTCTGTCTGTCTGTTACTCAATCACGCCTGAACTACTGAACCAATTTGCATGAAATTTGGTATAGAGATATTTTGATACCCGAGAAAGGACATAAAATAGGTTTTATCCCGGAAATCCTACGGGAACGGGTTTTTATCTGAAAACGCGGGCGAAGCCGCGGGCGGAAAGCTAGTTTTATTATAATCGGTTAAGTGGTTTAGGAGTCCATTGAGGACAAACATTGTGACACGAGATTTATATATATTAAGACTAGCGGCCCGCCCCGGCTTCGCCCGTG
>CAJQZN010040888.1:0-20846 GCA_907164685.1 Colias eurytheme | reverse complement strand
GGAGTATGCAGACTAACATTGTGACACGAGAATTTTATATATAAGATAGATTTAAAAATGACACATGCTTTATTTGTAAATAGCGCTATATAAATTAAGCAATAATTAATATTTTTAATACCGTACAGGACCTGAAGGCGCGTCGGTTCCTTCCCTGGGACTTTCCAACAAAGCGGTGTTTAGCGGAGACAATATGGCGGACGCTGATGCTGATAAGGATGGCTATTTCGTGCCTATGGAGATGCATGGTGAGTTAAAAGATTATAATTTTATAGAAATGTTTATAAAAAAACATGCAAATAAAGTAACTACATTTGTTGCCTGAAATAAAGAAATAAATAAAAAAAGTGATGATATAGTTTGCTTAACAATAGCGAAAACTATAAAAAATCATTGTAAATATATAGATTTGTACATTGCTTTGTTAACCGGAATTTCTTATACGATAAAAAGGAATTACAAACATCCTACTTGTATGTTTGAATGAATGCATGTTTCTATTCACGCGAAAAACACTGAGCCGATTTCGATGATGGTCGTCTGTGAAACCGCGCAGAACAGTTATTGCAGAAAATTTTACGTAAAGTTTAACGTTAGTTAATTTTACGTAAAAATTATTATACCTGATTTTTTTGTCAAAGTCAAGTATAATAATTTTTTCAACAAATATCTTATAAATAAAAATAAAATAAATAAAATCTTTATTTTGCTTTAAACATGGTATTCAACGGTGATACAATTATATTAATAAAGCACAAACATGTTCAGCCAATACAAGCAAGCAAAAATCCGTTGCGTGATTACCATAAAGGAGTTAATGGTCAGTTCAGGTTGAACTTTCCATTAACTCCTGTATGGTATAGAAGTTATAAAGTGAAACTTTTATTACATCGTCTCAAACTTTTTGGTCTGTGTAGCGCATGTCGCGTGTATCGCGGCTGCCGAGTACGGAGTAGGTATACCTACTCGGCAGCCGACCGTCACGCGACATGCGCTACACAAAGCAGTGTTCGGAACCGTTCGAACAGTTTCACTTTTACCGTGGTTTCATAAAACCACACAACATTTTTTTTTCACTACGCCAAATAAGAAGATGTTTTCTAAATTTATTCTTTTATCAGAACCGCCAACAGAAGAAACTCTCATGCAGAACACTCTCTGGCCAGAAGCGAACAAACTCTACGGCCACGGTTATGAAGTGTACTGCGTTGAAGCGAGCCCCGATGGTCAGTTACTGGCCACCGCTTGTAAGGCAACTACTGTTGAACATGCGTCTGTGCTTATATGGTGAGAAATTAACCCTAATTCTTATAATATATAAAAATGAATGAAGGTAAGCGCATAACTCGAGAACGGCTGAACCGATTTCGATAATTCTTTTTTTAATATATTCCTTGAAGTACGAGGATGGTTCTTATGTAGAGAAAACGTAAACATGTACCACGGGCGAAGCCGGGGCGGACCGCTAGCAATATTATAAATGCGAAAGTTTGTATGTTTGTTTGTAACTCCCTCGCACAAAAACTGCTGTATCGATTTTCGTGAAATTAGGCACTTACTTAAGAGCGGATCAATGCGTGTAAAAAATAATTCATTGTCTTCTTTATGTGTCTATTTGTAAAATTCCTACTGTATAAATGCATCTATGTATTACATATTTTTTTTTAATCTCATGAAATCTGGAATTCTGTTATAGTACGTTCAATAAACCGTGTTTTTTTTGTTTAATATAAGTATAAATCGCATGATTTGTTCATAATTAATTTCTTTTGCTTTTTAAGAAAAATGAAATCTTTTTTTTATTCCTTACCATTATCCATGAAGATAGACATTTTTCGCGTACTATATACAGCAGTAATTTTTCAAGCTATTATTGTTAATTTCCAAAATAAATTTATTCCATAACATATGTATATATCCAAGAAGCGCAACTCAGGGTCCCAAGACACAAGTATTTCACTTAGTTTGGGACCCACTGTCGTACATTAATTGTAAATCATATAATGGACAAATAAATTTATTTCATTTATTTATTTATTTCCAGGGACACCAAAACCTGGAACCGAACCCACAAACTAGTATCCCACCAGCTGACAGTCACACAAATCGCGTTTTCGCCTAACTCCCAGTTTTTGGTCACCGTCTCGAGAGATCGAAAGTGGACTCTATATCAACGGGACGTAGAGACAAATTCGATTGAAGTCGTGGCTGGTACTGATAAGAGTAATGGAGTACATACGAGGATTATTTGGTGTTGTGCTTGGTTTTATGATGGGACTGGGTTCGCGACTGGGTCTAGAGATGGAAAGGTAATTATTACTTTAAGGGCCGATTTTTCAATGCTTGGTTAAAACTTATCCGTCCAATAAAATATTACACGATAATATTAAAATGTCACGTAAACTGTCAAATACGGGCAAATAGAATACGTTGTTAAAATGGTAGTTTTATACATTATTCGACGAATAAGTTTTAACCAAGGATTGTAAAATCAGCCCTAAAAAGATAATTATTGGAAATAAGTATATTAATAGTTAGTAAGTGTAAGTAATAGTAAGTAGTAGATTATTGTAAAGAATAGTAAATTATTGCTTCAGACAAATGCACAACATAGGTTTGTTTTAATCAAAACGGATTTGTCACTTTCGATCTAGATTTCAACTTAAAACTATAGTAATAAGGTGCAGAATAAAGATCAATTTAAAGGAGTTTATTTACAGTATTTTTATGATAAAATACAAAACGTAAAAAACTTATACATATATTCAACAATCATTTGAAAAAGGTATTGAATATCATTAATTCAAGACACAACAATTTTCTAATTTTATAGACCACTAGGTTTCCGCCCGCGGCGCGCATAGTTCCCGTTCCCGTGGGATTTCCGGGATTGCGTTATTTTCCCGGGATAAAAAGTAGCCTTTGTCCTTTGTCGGGTATCAAAATATCTCCATACCAAATTTCATGAAAATTGGTTCAGTAGTTTAGGCGTGATTGAGTAACAGACAGACAGACAGAGTTACTTTCGCATTTATAATATTAATAATATATTATATAATATTATATAGTATATATAGTATAGTATGGATTCAAATAAATAGTATACATTTAATTACTTATCAACTATTACTTGGATAATATGTTGTCATCGTCATGGGCGGCGTCTATCACCTACCACCAAGTGAGTCGCCTGCCTTATTGCTAGGGTTACCACAAAAAAAAAGATAAAAGCGAATATGCAAATCACCCGTATAAATAAATACATTTATTCTTATATTCCAGGTGTGTCTCTGGTCCAAAACAGACACACAAACGGATACATCGCTAAGGAACTACGCTCTGGTGTCAAAACTGGAACTACAATCAGCTGTAACTGCGTTAGCTTTCGGCCCCTTGCCGGGGGTTTTCGCCGCTATTGGCCTGGAGACAGGGGTCATTTTGCTATACACGTTTAAGGATACGTGGTCTCTGCTGCTTGAAATGGATCGGAAGTAAGTTTTATTTATTTTGATACTAGTTTAACGCCCGCGGCTTTGCCCGCTTTGTCTAAAACCTAATAAATTATTTACTAAAACCTTCCTCTTGAATCACTCTATCTATTAAAAAAAACCGCATCAAAATGCGTTGCGTAGTTTTAAAGATATAAGCATACAAAGGGACACATCACTACATAGTATAAAACAAAGTCACTTTCTCTGTCCCTATATCCCTTTGTATGCTTAAATCTTTAAAACTACGCAACGGATTTTGATGCGGTTTTTTTTAATAGGATTCAAGAGGAAGGTTTTAGTATATAATTTATTAGGTTTTAGACAAAGCGGGCGAAGCCGCGGGCGGTAAGCTAGTATTTAAATATTTTATTGTTATGACGTGATTGCGTTGATTATGTCTCGACTTAATCACTATATGAAAAAAAGATTCACGTTAATCGGTTCAGAAACCTCGGAGTAATCGGTGTACATACATAAAAAAAATATACCGGCCGAATTGATAACCTCCTCCTTTTTTTGAAGTTGGTTAATAAAGTTCACTTCATTTTGGAGATTTGATACAGATTCTCAAATAAGATTATAATGTTAATAATTAATTGCCTTATTCAAAAAATCTTGCTGCATCCTTAAAATGTATTCTAATTATGTATTTTATCTTTTAAAGAAGAATTGATGTCAAAAATAAACTTTAAAGTATACATTTTGAAGTGAAACTTTTCATGGAAATATTCCCACGTCATGGAGTAAGGCGACCATTTTGGTTTTCTCTAATCTTGCAAAAGAAGTTTCACTTCTGACATGTGTGCCGAGCACATGCTTGTTTTAGAATAATATTTTTTCATGTGTAAAATATCACTCTACTATTATTATAATGACTTTTATATACTCTAATTTCGTAACTCATTATATTTTTACTAGCTGCTCCACGCGGTTTCACCCCCGTGAACCCACTCCTGTTGCCCGTAGCGTGATGAAATATAGCCTATAATCTTCCTCGATAAATGGGCTATCTAAAACCGAAAGAATTTTTCAAATCGGACCAGTAGTTCCCGAGATTAGTGCGTTCAAACAAACAAACTCTTCAGCTTTATAATATTAGTATAGATTACAATAATTTTTATTTAATTTCCTTACAGTGCAGCCCACCACCTCGCGGTAAAGCGTCTAGCTTTCAAGCCGAAACTGGACAAGGACAGAAAACACGAACTGATCCTGGCGTCTTGTGGCGCGGATAACTTCGTGAGAGTCAACAGCATCATAGCGAAGACCGTATAACGGAACATCACTGTGGAAGTCTTGAAGATCGTGTGTCGCTGTTAGGATGACGTTTTAGTAGCATTTGTAACAAGTTTTAAAGAATTACTTGCTATTGCCCACAAATTTTTAGTCTAAACCGCTCTCGATTCTTGCAAATCAATTCTAAAGTGATAAATGTTAAAAATATGTTATGACTTGTGACACTCAAAAGTGCTTCTAGAAGAATTAGTGTAATTGAATAAATAAATATTTGAGTTTATTTCATTTGAGGACACATAAAAATTTCATTAATTTCGGTCTTTACTATAGTGCCAAACTCACGGGCATATATTATTATGTTATATAAATGTATTTATCAAAAAATAAAATGTGTATAAATCCTGATCATTCCTTCTGATAAATGTTGTTTTACTGTAACTTCAATTATCACTGTACTTTTGTGATACTAGAATAAAAATGCTACTAAATGACGTCATACTGGTGTGTCTACCGTAAAAGCTCGACTTCCACCTTCCAAATTCCTATATTATAGTGAAATAATTGATGTATTCACAAATAAATACTTTTGGTCTTACCACAAAACAAAACTTTAAACCAGAGATCTGTCACTTTAATATTTGTCTATGTGAAATACGACAAAACCATGACAAAACCAGATTAAAAAGAACCCGCTTAAAGTTAAACCGTCTAAAGTTTTTTTGTGGTAAGACAGTTAAATTTTAAAACATATATTGGTATTGTGTGATCTATGTGTAGTGTTCCCATATTTAACGAAACACTCATTTAACCATAGATAATAAAAAAAAATTTTGGGGTACCTGTTACAGTGTTAAACCATAAATAAATGTTTGAATGTATCGTAATTATATTTAAGGCATGTTATGGTTATTTAATATAAGTTTATTTAAATTCTATTTTGTCTGTGCAGTACAAAATGTTTGCTTGTAAAACAAATTGTTTCCTTATTTGTGTTTTACTTAGTCATATTTAAAAGTTAAGTCTTATGTTATTATAAAAAAATATAAATTCTGCTATATTTTAAGAGATTGAAGCTCTTCTTTATTATAATTATTATTTATAATACTAAGTATCAAATACTTTTGAAGTAAAATTACTGGTTAATGTACTTGTATATTTAGATCTATGTAAATAAGTTTTTAGAAATAAAACAAATATGTATATTGAAACATTTCAGTTGTTTTTATTTTTCACGATTAAAATAACAATTCACATATACGCTATATAAAATATATAAATACCTTGGAAGCACCTTTGAGGATGTTTAATATCACAAGTTAATCTTTTCATTTTGTGCTAAGAATCATAACATTTTAACAGTTTTAAAAATGTATACTTAGTAATATCATGGACTAATAGAATCTAAAGTCTATATTCTATTAGTCCATGGTAATATAGTTGTTTTGTTTCTATATGCATGTATACATATATCTCATTATTCCTTTTTATTTAATACGTATTGCATTAGGGCTGATTCTTTAATATTTAGATA
This sequence comes from Colias eurytheme, assembly GCA_907164685.1. Classification (NCBI taxonomy): domain Eukaryota; kingdom Metazoa; phylum Arthropoda; class Insecta; order Lepidoptera; family Pieridae; genus Colias; species Colias eurytheme. The sequence goes on along the minus strand of CAJQZN010040888.1, from coordinate 14,588 downwards.
AAAAAATATTCGAAACATAATGCAGTCTCATATCATTCAAAACAAAAATAACATTTATTCCCTATATAATAAAGTCTAAATTACACATCTCTAACTAATAGCAAATACCTAAAAAGCATCAACTTTTAAAATAAAATTACAACCAATGTAATTCATGTGAACTTGTCTGTCTGTAAGTATTTTTGCGTTTAATAATATTTCAATTAATAACAGACACAGACTTAGAAAACCTTAGCCAAAATTATAGCATCAAATTGCACAAATCAAATATAAGTCTCTTACAGGTAAAAGATTTAATTGTATACATAGCACAAGCATATATACATACATAGTTTCTTAATTGATAACAGGAAATATTTTGTATTTAATTTTCACTTACTTATAATATTAATTATTTTTGTGTAATACAAAATTTTGTGCATATATGAAATCTCTACATAATCTCTTAGAATATGAAATTAAGGCAACTGTAGTATTTCTCAAAACGTAGTTGCCACATAAAATATTTAAGAATTAATCAAAAAATGCACATTCCCTATCACATTCCACTAAATAAACAATAGGACAAATATATTGCTGAATTTAATTTTAAAATAACTATTTATCCAAAGCAAAACATTTTTCCCTTTCACAATGGCATTCTTAAAAATATTTTTGGATTCAAATTTGGAATGACAATTTCTTTTTAATTTTTTTTCTTTTCCCGCCATTTTGTCTTGAATTTCGTTGATATTCCAGCTCTACCAATGAGTACTCGATATTAATTTTGCAACATTATCGCTTTCTTATGCTTTTTACCCTTGAAAGAGTCCAAAAGTTTTCTGAATCCCGACTTTTTCTTCTTTATATCAATGCTTGAGTTCAAAGACTTTGTTTCGTATGAAGATTTGGTGTCAGTCGATGATCGGAGGTCGGTCATTGAGGACGTGTCGGTTGGCGGACTCGGTAATTTGAGGAAATTATCTTGTTTCTTGTCTGGAGTGAAACGGTTTGTATCACTGTTCGGTAACTCTTCGATTCTCATTGCCGAGTGGGTGGATGATGAGCTAGTCAATCTAGAAATACAAAATATCAATTAAAATGGCAGCTAAATGGTTGATTTATCGCGAAGTTATGGGAATTACAGTATAGTTTAGATTTATATCAGTTGCAGTAGAATTATAAATTCGTAAGTACATTTTACAAAGCTAATCAATATAATTACGATACTTGGCAAGTATGTATTAAGCCAAATATGTATTTCGTTAACATTAAACACTTAAGGGTGGGGTAAGAGGGTCACTGGGGGAAGAGGGCCTAGAGACCATAACTAGTAAACCGAAGCGTTTATGACTATGTACTTTCCGTCGATAAAAAAGTGAAGGCGAATTAGTTTGAGCGGTTTTGAGTAGATGTCGCTACGTAGCACAGACATCACAAAAAATGTAAACAAATTTGACAGTTGCGAATTCGGCTAACACCAAGTTGGCTCGTTTTTTTGCGAACCCATATTTTAGTGATAAAAGTGTGCTAGAAATATTTTAAATATCCTGATACACGGAGAAAACTGTAAGTATTTCTTTTATTAATCATTTTAGTTAAGAAACAACTCAATATTGTGAGTTTCTTTCGCTTGAAAATCCTAGACTTCAAAAACAATAGCTGGGGTAAGAGGCTCACTATTGACGGTGAAAGAGGAACATATGTTTCTCTTCCCCCGTGTGAGGGGTGACCAACATTTTGATTAATTTATAATTATATGTGGATAAAATGAAAAGAAGTGACTGACTGTTCTGTACCTATTAAATTTTAAATTATAACTAAAAATTTCTCGCTCATGTGTTTTTTTTATATTTTTTTTTTATTTAATAGGCGGGCAAACGAGCATACGGATCACCTGATGTTAAGCGATTTCCGCCGCCCATGGACATTCGCAACTCCAGAGGAGTCACAAGTGCGTTGCTGGCCTAAAGGATTATGCCTCCTGTGCCAGTAATTACTTCAGGGCCTCATCTCACCACCAAACCGGAACACAGTGATGCAAGCACCACTATTCGCCAAGTTTCGCTAAGTTCGCCTGTCTCAAAATTCCAGAAATTCCAAAGAATTTCTTTTGGATCAAGAAGATCATTTATATTTTTAACTGACTTCTTAAAAAGGAGAAGGTTCTTAATAGATGAATTAAAATACTGATTCGCAATATTGATCTCATCACATAGTGCCATTGTTATTTTTAAAGAGTAACTAACTAGGAAAACTAGTTAGGGACAGACTGTTTACCAATACTATGTATGATTAAATAAAAATAGAATTATAACTAGTCGACTTCTTTTTAGTTTGCCACCCCTGATCGAACCTGTATGTCCCTCTTACCCCGAATTGATATATTCTTGTTTTTTATTCCAAATTATACCTTATTTCATCGACTTTAAGATCTAATATTGACCAAAGACATTCTATCTACAAATTAACGAACATTTAGCAACGAATATTTTAATTCAAACTCCAATCTTAGGAAATACAATGACTGTCCCTCTTACCCCATGTAAGGGGGAAGAGGAACGATTACTCAATCTTGACATTAATGTCAATATCTTCGTAAGAACTGTTATTAGAGTAATGACATTTAGCCTACGGGAAGCTAATACATAAAGGTAAGTTCTGTGTGTTTCAAACATCTTAAAAAGCTATAAATGTTGTTCCTAGCAGTCAAAATATTTTACTGAAAATGAAATATGTTCCTCTTACCCCACCTGACTTTAATTCTCATCGAATATTATAAGTAGACATCGGATTATATGCATTTGCATATTTGCATATGCAAATGCATAAATCTCTCTAATTACGGCGTTAGTGCATATTTTAGCCTTTGTCCCCAATCGTGCATATTTCGTTAAGTAGCGGGAATTTTTTACTGGTCGACTAACCTTTATTAGCTAATCAGAACGCTCAGCGAGTAAACAAACCCTATTTTAGCATGGTAAAATGGCAAAAAATTACAAAATGGGCTCCATTTTAAGTAAATTTTGAACCAATCAAAATAGGGCTAGATTACCCTTTTGGGGCTAAAAACTTAAAACACGGGTTGAATACCAAAAAAGGGCTTAGTTTAGCTCGAAATGGTCTAAGGTGGCAACACTAGGATTGCGGGTGACAAACGTCACAAATTTGCGCTCGAAAATTTGGTAAAAATGCTTAATTGTATATTGGCAAAAAAACTATACTTAATTACAAGAAAATTTCACTGTTTTTGTACAATCTATAATTTAAATATATAAAAATAATGAAGGTCTTTTGATTTTGTATTGTGCATATTTTAGGCATATCAGTCGTTTTTAGTGCATATTTCGGCCTTTTTTAGTGCATATTTGCATGCATATTTTGGCATTTTGTTAGTGCATATAATCCGATGTCTAATTATAAGATTCAACTAAAAATGCCAAATTACCCTAAAAAAAAAACACTGCGACAAAATTAAAGAAAGTTACCTACAATTATTTTTCCAGATACATCCTACACTAATATTATAAATGCGAAAGTAACTCTGTCTGTCTGTCTGTTACTCAATCACGCCTTAACTACTGAACCAATTTGCATGAAATTTGGTATAGAGATATTTTGCTACCCGAGAAAAGACATAGGCTGCTTTTTACCCCGGGAAATAGGATAGGTTTTATCCCGGAAATCCCACGGGAATGGGAACTATGCGGTTTTTTCTTTGACTGCGCGGGCGAAGCTGCGGGTGGAACTAGTATTATTATAAATAAACACCTTACCTGGGCACATCCCGTACTTCCAACGACCGCTCGAGCTTGCCCCAAAACTCGTAGGGCGATTTGCGATCAGTACTGTAGTATAAGTTATGGTAGTAGGTTAGATGTAACGGTAGTATGCAATGTCTGTACATTATGGGTATGATTTTCAGTTGTTTCTTTTCTGAAATTAATAAATTACTTTTTAATAGTATTATTTTGATTTAGAGCAGAATATTATTTCTTGCGAGTTGCGTGTATGTGTAAAACATCGATTTTTAGACCTCTTCTTCATTATGTCTTTTAATATAATGTGTCACTTTAAACTGCTTAATCATTAGAAGAAAAATATTACAGAAACTGTTACCTAAATGTATAATGGTTCAAAAGCAATATTTTAACTTAAAAGCTCATACATCATTCCACTCACCAATCCCATCAGCCTGCGCTAAATTCATGAAGAACGTATTGGCCGGGCTGCGCAGAAAGTCCGGAGAATATATCAGTATGATGCGACTGCAACGCTCTGAGATCAGACGAGAGACTGGCGCGAAACGGGTCCCGTGACCCGGGAGGAGATCGTCTTCTGTACATAGCTGGGGATGAATATTATAGGTTTTAATAAACAATTTATTTATTAAAGTGAAACTTTTATTACATTGTCTCAAACTTTTTGGTCTGTGTAGCGCATGTCGCGTGTATCGCGGCTGCCGAGTAGGTATACCTACCGGGTATACCTACCATGACCGTCGCGACATGCGCTACACAAAGCAGTGTTCGGAACCGTTCGAACAGTTTCATTTTTACCGTGGTTTCATAAAACCACACAACATTTTTTTATTTATTTATAACTCTTTATTGCACAAACTAAAATATGACAAAAATAACATTAATACATAAGAAAGACATAGTTTGTACAAGAGGCGGCCTTATTGCTAAGCAGCAATCTCTACCAGGCAACCTGATGGAAAGGAAATGTATGAAGTTAATGGGATAGTGCAAAAAGAAGATGAACAATGTTTTTTAAAATATTGTATTGTTTATTTTACAAAAGATACTATGAAGTCTACCATCTCCTTGCGTAACATATTACAGGACAGTTGCATTTGGAATCATAAACAGATTATTAATTTTATTGCAAGTAGGCGAAAATCCAAATCTACCTTGACAGACTACGTATTTTTTCGCTACATGAATACCTCGCTTTTACATTCACAAATATTCATTGTTAAACAAGTGTTATGACGAGTATTATAAAAAAAGGATTTGAATTCTGTCGCTATACACATGAATTAGAGAAACTTTATCACTGCAAATCTGTCTATCCAATTGTACAAAAGATCCATATATTGCAATATTAAATAAATAATAAATAAATATTTCGGGAGAATTTTCACACACGGCACGATCTGATCACATACTAAGCTTTTCGCTTGTGTTATGGAAACCAGATGGCTGATAAACATACATATATAATTTTAAATAAATACTTATATATAGATAATTAACACTCAGACACAGAGCAAACATCTATGTTCATCACACAAATATTTACCCCGGGTGGGAATCAAACCCACGACCTCTGACTTGGTAGGCAGGGTCAACCAACCAAGCCAAACGGTCAGTCAACAATATTACATCATGTTTATTATAATGTATAAACTTATTTCGAAATGAAATTATATATGACTAGGTTTCCGCCCGCGGCTTCGCCCGCGCAGTCAAAGAAAAACCCGCATAGTTCCCGTTCCCGTGGGATTTCCGGGATTGCGTCATTTTCCCGGGATAAAAAGTAGCCTATGTCCTTTCTCGGGTATCAAAATATCTCCATACCAAATTTCATGAAAATTGGTTCAGTAGTTAAGACGTGATTGAGTAACAGACAGACAGACAGAGTTACTTTCGCATTTATAATATTAATAGTATGGATTTGCATACATACCCTAAACCCATTCTCTGTGAGCCGACTCAACAGCTCATTGACAAAGTCCCGATCCTCCCTTGCATACAACACGTACGCGTGATAACGTTGCGGACAACCAAACTTCTTATCATCGTCCGTGATTAGATCCTCCTCTGACACTGCCACCATCTCTTGGTTACCATTTTGATTCACTTGTTTAACTGAAAATGGTAGTAATTAATTACTATGTAGATAAATATATTGTGGCTATGCTTACATGGACCGCCTCCTTGGTACAGTGATTGACGCGTGAGCGTAGCACCGAGGGGGTTCGATTCCCAGTGGAGACGAAGAAAAAAAAATGTCTCGGTCTGGCAGGACACAGAAGGCTGATCACCTACTTGTCCTTAAAGAAAATCGATCAGTGAAACAGATGTATAATGCATCTGCCCCTTACCCCACTAGGGGACATGGGACTTCACTTTTTTATGCTTACATGAATAAACAGTAGGTTCTGTAGGTAATATGATTAAACAACCATCTCATCCAATATAAAATTATTTCAAATCCTGCCTCTTGAAAAAATCTCATTTGAATGCTATAAAAACTAAAACAATATTAACCCATTATTGTTAATCCATATAGGATAAGATAATTCATGTGCTCAATAATTAATAACATAATATTATATAAGTATCTTTTTTAATTTATTTTTATAATTTATGTGTTAAGCATGTTAAAGCAAATTATAATCCTATCCTATCTTGATTAGTTAGTAGGATGTGAATGGAAAAAACAAGTATTTCTAATTACCTAGAATGTATTTAATTTATTTCATATTTATAAAAAGCCGGAGTACAAAGAAAAAATAGTGCATATTCTGAATTTTTTTTAGAAATTTATTATGCACATAAGATATAATAACAAGATTTATAATATAACTAGCTTTGCGCCCGCTTTGTCTAAAACCTAATAAATTATATACTAAAACTTTCCTCTTGAATCACTCTATCTATTAAGTACAAAAAACCGCATCAAAATCTGTTGCGTAGTTTTAAAGATTTTTGTCATACATACGGACATAGGAACAGAAAAAGCGACTTTGTTTTATACTATGTAGTGATATAATTGTTTAGGAAGGAAAATCAAAGCTAAGTAAGCTTTACCTCTCATAATACATCTGTAAAATTTTCCTCAAAGACTACAATAATTTATTAGTCAAATTATACTTCATTATAAATATAATTTATCAACAATAGCTTATCAAAATTGATAATATTTACAAATTGGAACTATCACTTTTTATTGTTATCACTTAATCAGTGCATTCTAATTAAGTGATTTTGTAACTTGAAAAATACTAATTATGTAATAGAAAAATTGTTTATAATTTTTCGATGATATGAAAGAATAGCTGATAAAGATAATGTTTTTTAAATGTGTTTTAGTAAATATTGCAAATTATGAAATACTAGCTTCCGCCCGCGGCTTCGCACGCGTGGTATTTTGATAAAAGTTAGCCTATGTCCTTTCTCAGGGTCTAAAGATTGTCTGTGCCAAATTTTATCAAAATCTGTTGAGAGGTTTAAGCGGAAAAGCGTAACAGGCAGACAGACAGAGTTACTTTCGCATTTATAATATTAGTAGGAATAGTAGGAATTTATTTAAGCCGCTTGGATACATTGATAAACTATAGATTGCAAGTTACTACTCAAAGGATTTATACTTTTATTTAATTTATACTTTTATTACGGAATAATTCTTTGGGGACAGTCTTGCGAGGTGCGGAAAGTATTTGTGGCACAAAAGAAATGTATCCGAGCCCTGTGCGGATTACATCAAAGGGACAGTTGCAAACCAATGTTCGGTAAATTACGTATCCTTACACTGACCTGCATATATATAAGAGAAGTATGTTTATTTGTTAAATACCACCCAGAATATTTTAAAAAGAAAGGAGAAGTAAATTCGCATATGTTAACGAGGTATCAAAATAAACTGCACTTTCCAACATGTAGAATAAATCAAGCATAAAATAGTGTGATATTTATGACTATTACAATATATAATAAAATACCGGATAACTTTAAGGATCTCCCAGTAAATATATTTAAGAAAAAACTGACGAAATGGTTAATGGAGAAACAATTTTATGATATTCAAGAACTTATTACATTGCGGAATCTGTGACAAGGAAGAATTAGTGACGTTTAACAATAGTGATTAGTGACGCGAAGAATTTGTGTAGTGTTGGTGTAGTGTAATTTAACTTATTTCCATTTAAATATTTGCACACCCAGAAAGTGGGTAGAATGTATTAGCGCGTTAACATTGTAATAACACCTTTTTTGTAACTACATTCTTGTAAATAAATGAAATTTGAATTTGAATTTGAATTTGAATACATTTTATTTAATCATACTAAACACTAGATTAATTTAAATATATTTTCCATTTTTTTAAATAACTGTATATAATAAAATTTCCAAATTTGCTATTAGTAAATATCTAGATAGACTCACCTATAAGCTTATTTCTGCTAGCGAGATCCAACAAATCATCATACACATCATGTCTATCAATCCACTGCAGGATTTCGAGGAGCCTCCCGACAGTCGCAGTGCCATCATTGCTGTGTATCCACAAATCTATCACACGCCGAGTTTTATCATTGTATTCTCTGATACTGGCCGCTACTTCTGAACTGATGTTGGCAAGTGATGCAACGCCCCTCCAATCCCTGAATGTGTAGTGTTTTCAAATTTAGGTATGTGCTACACACTATATACATGTTTAGAAGCGTTGCATTTTTTAATTAATTATACTATAAGTACTTAGTAGTAATCTAATAAAGCTTTATGGGTAAAGTCATAATTCATTGATCCATTACATTGCAACCCAATCAATTGCAAATTTTAGCAATGAAACGATTGTGCCATTGCTAAAATGTGTAACACTTTTGTAGGTCACCCAGAACATCCTGTTGATTATCAACAGCAAGCTAAATATTGTACCGAAATAATTTTTAATCGTAAATTTACATCTATTTTTATGCCTTTTACACTTATTATGAGGAAAATAGTATCACAAAGATTAATTCGATCACAGAAATGTTCTTCCTCACATTTGTAAACAAATCGAAAACAATCAACTCGATAACCTTTTGACATCTCTTGTGATTAAGAAAAAATAAAAAATACTTCACATATTAACCTGTGTCTTGAAAGTTGATCTGGACATACAGTAAGTAAAATTTTTCTTGTATTTAGCAACGATGATAGCAAATTGAGAGATTCATGGGTAAGAGCTGTGAGTGGAGAAGCTCTTAGGTCACTGTCTACCACCGCATTCATTATAACTTTCAATTTTTTATGTAGGTTTAATTACTATTCCATCCATACAAACATGTCGCCAGTTCGTAACACTTATTTTGTGAGCACGTTTAATTATACAATACACTTTGTTTTCTAATTTCTACACACACAACATAAATTCACACAAATCACAATCGCCAAAAATCAAGACTACCAACATTTAGAATATTGTATTCTGTCATTTGTCAAACCACAGATTATAGGCCAAGCATCAGATAATTTATTAATACAAGTTTCGCTGCGAAAGAGGTCCCGTCAGGTCCCGTAGATGTGGCGTCTTGTGGCGCTGTTGGATTACTTGCTTAGATTACTTGCTCTGTGCGCTGTCGCGGTTGGCGCCAAAACCAATGCTGCCAGCATTATTTAATTCACATTTAATTAAAAAGTTAAGAAAATAGTTGTTTTATGGTTATAGATAGTATCATTTCGTTGTTTGGTCGGCCCAACAAACCAACAAGTAAGTTATTATTTATTTACTTTTAACAAAATATCGAAAGCATGACGAAAATTTTTAGTATTAGGTACCTACTTACTATTATGTATGAAGGCTTTGATAACAGCTATTCTAGTAGCGATAGCAAAGCGATAGTTCAGTGAGTAATTATGATGATAGATTATGGTAGAAGCCTATATATATAATAAAAAGATAAAAAAATCGCAGTAGGATGAAACCCATCAGAAAAGGAGGAGAATATGATAAAAATAAAAGGAAAAATAAATTACGGTCAATCCGAGTTCGGGAAGTGGGAGGGGGGAGCTTTTAAGAGAAAAAAATAGTTTCTCTCGATTTCCGACAAAACTACAAGTCCTACGGAAAAAAGTTCAATCGCAAAGTTGTAGGTAATTAAAAGTTCTACAACTTTTGTTTTCACAATTTTTTCACATAAACTCAAAATTTAGGTGAAAAATTCAAAAAACCAAGTTTTTGGTCTTTTATTTTTATCTACTTCAAAATTTATTTTTTTTTCTACGAAATTTGGTGGAAACTTACTTTATTATGTCCCAAATACACTGTATTTTATTTGATTGAAAATATTTATTTTTTCGCCTTATTTTGAATTAATACAAAAAAAAACAACCTAATTTTCAATCGAAAAGTCACCCGTCAAAATATCAGCTTTTTTCAAAAACTTGTGGAGCTTTTTGTTCATTGAAATCTCTACTTTCATATGGTGTGAAAAAAATAAACATCACCATAGTAAATGTTCTCAGGAAACGCATACAAACAGTGTGATAATGAGTCAACCAAGTCCCAAGAGTCACAACTGACCTATAACATTCCGCTAAAAGCGAAATAGGGCTATAATAATCAACGTGTTTTGTCATATGATTAGAATGTAATGAAGGATATGGATGTTAAAAAAATAAAGAAATTATCATATCATTTCCAATATTTTTATTTTTAAATTAGTGGCAGTGAATTTTTTGGGTACATCACTTAATTTAACAAACGAAATCCGGTCCTGCCTCAGTCTATGAGGGATACAAATAAAATTACTTTAGCTAAAACGATGAAGGTGTCGAAGTCTTTGTAGTACATATTACATATTAATAATAATTTTATTCGGTTTTCATCGTGATATTGTCAAAGACTCCGACTCCGATATATAGGTACAAAGGGTACAATTATAAAAATTTTTGGCACTTTACATGGAGATGACGTAACTAAATAATTTCAAGCATCACGAATAACGTCGCAATAAGTACGTTTGCACTCATCCATCCAAAACGTTTACAATAGGGCAGTTCGCAATCGATTCCTCCAACATCGATACCTCTAAGGAAACTATAATTATAACAAAATGTTAAACATTCCATCGTTTTATCAAAAATGTTATCCCAATTTTCGAGTCGTCTACTAAACATAATTATTAAAACTTTGCAACTACGACTCAGGTGCGTCTATGGCTTTGGAAACTTTACGCCACTAACACTCATATATTTTTATATTTTATTCATCTCATAATCGAAAAACATATTTACAGTGTATGTTTCACTAATAAAATTTCCCATACATATTGAAATTATTAGTGTAAATGTGACGTGAAATCTAAACAATATTTCACACAATTATTTCAGAAGCAATCGTTTAAAAATGTATTTTCAAACACCTTAATTTATAAATAATGAAATTTCTCGTGTTTAATTGTCATACAAGCATTATCTTCGTAAAATATTTAAATAAAAATAAATAATAATTTCCATAAGTTTAAAACAGAATGTCAATAAATATAATGTTTTATTTTATTAATGTGTGCGTAACGTATGATAACATCATAAACTTATTAAAACCTGTACAAACATATATTTGCTTTAAATTGAGTATGCTAATATATTCGATAATGATTATTATAATTTAATATTACCAGAAATTTAATATGAACTAAATCAAGGAAAACAAGTTGATAAAATATAGATAATAACTCAACTAATAGATAGCAATTTAATTTAAACATAATTCATTGCTTATGTTAAAATGATTAAATGACTAGTCAATCCAAAATATTTCATACTATTTGTATCTTATTACATAATATATTTAACACATTTCTTAAAAAAAAATACTTTAAACAATGAGTAGAACGTTTAAAAAAATAAGTGAACACAATATTTTTACTAATAAGGTACATTAATACTTAGATAATTAAAATCGTTTAATACTGAATTAATAAATAATCTCCTTTATTTACGACAATTACTATTTAAGTAATTTATAACATTGTATGAATGTAATCAATGGTTATACATACAGACACAAAGACAGACGTGAAAACCTATTTACAATAGATTTTAGCCGATTTTGGACGATAAAACGGTAAACGTAAATTATTTCCATATCAGAAAATGCTAATTCATTTAGGATATCCGATCTGTGCGTTTTCCGTCGTCATTTTTTCCCTTTGGTATATATTTTTTAACACTCAAATCATCGATGTAAATTGTAAACACTGATCAATTTGAAAGCTTGATTATTTTCGATATTATTAAAGGACTTTTTTCACAAAACACATGCATTTTTAGGTATAATTTTTTTTAATTAAGATATAATAATATGTATTGTAAAAATCAAAATTGATGTATTTAATTGAAAGTCACTGTCTTTTATATAATATATCGTACAGAATTGTGGAGTGTATATTATTATGTTTACTGAATACTGTATTTTTTATTGCAAAAGTAAAGATTTGCAAATTAAAAACCAATAATAGACTCTTCACTAACGTTAACTAATGAAGATAAAAATTGAAAATGTACTACTTAAAATGAATAAAATTATCTGGGAAATTAGACTTCTATATGACGAAATTAAGTATTAAACATAATATAACTTGTTTCATGTTTTGGCGGTTTCATAGTTCGTTTGACATGTAACTATTTTTAAGTTACAAATTCTCTTAAAGTATCCTAAAATCCACAATGCTTCATAAAAACTCAGCCACTTGTTCTGTACTAGTAGATTCGCCTAAATTTATTAGTAAGAGTAATTTTAGAAATTAATTAATTATTTAACAGACTCCTTAAAATAAAATTACTAATTATGTATCAAAATATCAAAAGACGTATGAAATAGTCCATGAACATCGCTTTTTTTTATATTTATGTGTATAAATGTAAACAATATTTGTACATACCTAGAAAGTATAGTTTTATTGCCTTCAATATACCGTGATGAAGAATCATATTATATATCTGGTATATTTTTTGATATTGGAATTTACTTTCAATTCTTGACTTCACTGGACTTATTATAAGCTAGAAACTGTGCTTTTTATTAATTCGATTTTTTTATGTAGGTAGATACATATCTAATGTTGTCTCTATTGTAGAGACAATCTCAAATTCATTTTTCAAAACCATCTAAATTGATGTACATACGAATAGTTAGATACATTTTTAAATAGCTAAGTATATTAATTTTATGATTACGGTAGATTTGGAGACAAGCCTAAATGTGACTAATTTCTAAAGGTATTTTGTATAATATTGAGCAGAAACAATTAAAGCTCTTACCGGAGTATTCGGATTTCGATGCGATTTCATGGACTATTTAACACAATATTATTAATAATTAAACAATAAAAGGACATCACATAACACGTACAGGCTTCGTGCACCAAACTAGACATTACGCGTGAATCCGTGACCTCATCCATGACATGTGTTGGTGACCTGTACTTACCCAATAATAATTTAATAATCATTAATATTAACCTTAAATAACTATACAATTTATGACGCCCCGGTGGGACTGTAAAACTTATTAAATTTCATATATCATACAACAGTGTGTCATGACTGTACTATACAAAAATTAAAAACGTTACAATAATACTACAATACCATAGAGCTAGATACAAGACCCAACTTACTACTACCATGTCGATTCTGCACGATGATAAGATGCAATCGTGGTTTATTCATATTTTTATTACAACCTCTTTTATAACAGTGTAGGTAATTTTATCGATTAGTAAGTATAATTTATTTTATCTAGGTATCATATTTCCTAACTCACTCTCTCTGAAGTATCGCTTTCTATTCCGGCATCGACGACAAGCCTGTGTCCTTCAAAGGTCGAATGTTACAAGGTAGCGACTCTGTGCAGTCTACGATACAGTATCTGCTCGCTCAGACTCCTTTGCCAGAAGACCCAACTATTCCCTATCCGACAACCGATATCGCAAACACGTACATAAACGAATATATTATGAGCAATATTTTTTTGTCTTATCCTGTAATTATTTAATTTCCTATACCGAATACGAACGTCTCGTGTATAATAGACTAATTTTTCTATATTTATTGTTTTTTATTCACGTATATATAGAGTCGTGTTACATTATGAACGATGTAAGTGACCAACGTAACAAGGAAGTTTGTAAAAATTGTAAACGATGCTTAGGCCAAAATAGAAAATAAATAAAGCACGGTTGTAAAGTAATACGAAAATTTGGCACACTGTAAAGTCGGAGAGGAGATAAAATCGTTAATTCGTACCAAATATACTAATATGTATTATGAAATTTGATTTCTTGAGTAGTCGCTAAATTGTGTATAATTTATTATATATCTAATTACATACTGAAAACAAACTCGATGATATACATTTGTGCAGATACCATGTCTGTTGACGGGGCAATACATCGTGTACACGTCGCCGCTCGCTCCCAGTCCCAGCACCGGCGCGGGAACTGAGCCACCGTCGTGATCATCAGCGGCACGCTTAATTAGTCATCTTAGAAAACGATAGGAAGTCAGTTTTACTTATATTAATTTCACTATTTATTAACTAGGCCTCGGCATCGCCTCGCCCCGCAGACGAAGTCGCGAGGACGGCGCGAGGCGGCCGCGGCAAAATTTCATAAAAGTCTCTAAGTGCGACCTATCACGCTCTAAACTACGTTCCGAGCCAAAATGTCGCTAAAATTGTAGTCGAACACGCACCCGATGCACCAGAATGAATTCGAATTCTTCTATAAAACACGTTCGGCAAGTGCGCGGCGATCGGATGCGGTTCCGTCGAGTCGTGTCACACGGGGGAGATCCGGCGGGCAGTGGGCGTTGCGACGAGGGCAGTGC
>CAJQZN010040887.1:31899-49006 GCA_907164685.1 Colias eurytheme | reverse complement strand
TGTAGTCCCGGAGATTAGCGCGTTCAAACAAACAAACTCTTCAGCGTTATAATATTAGTATAGATATTTTGTTGTCGATTGTAGCACGCTATTAATTACATGTTATTTGTTTTCTAGGTGTATATCCCATACTAGAATATCCTCGTCTTCTAATAGATATCTCTGCTGTAGCATCTCTGAAAGGTTACTACATGGACCAGAATCTTGTGCTCGGTGCTGGAAATACGCTAACTGATGTTATGGACATATTTGACGATGTAGCTAAAACTGATTACTTCAAATATTTAACGACATTCAATGATCATCTGAAATTGGTTGCGCATATACCGGTAAAGAATGTAAGTATCGTTTAAGTTATTAAAGACGACGAAGTGTTTATGAACTATTACTACTGACTTATTTGTTAACAGAACAACTTATTAATATTATCGTTATTATTTTGTTTTGTTTTTGAAAAAAAAAAAACAAAATTTGGCAAAGTAAATATGCGTTTTTCTCTTTCTTCTTTCATGGCTTATTCATGTAATATTATCTTTCATTTGTCCATTTTTCGTAGTTGAATACGTAGAATTAGAAAATATGGTCATTATTTTAAACTATTAAATTTGATTATAGATTGGAACGGTAGCAGGAAATCTAATGATAAAGAACAGACACAATGAGTTCACGTCTGATGTTTTCTTGCTATTCAATACAGTAGGAGCTGAATTAAGCATTTGTAAGTATTTCTTAAACTTTCTTGAAATGGGATAAATTGTATCATCTACAGTGTTTTTGTTCCCACTACAGGAACACAGTTCAACTATGATTTAGGGATCTACCTCATTATTCATTTTATGAAAACGAATGAAAATTAAGTTATAATGTTTATTTTTTTCCAACCTTCGTCTGATTGATTCGATTGAAAATGGAGGCCTGAATTACTAAGCCACCGCTGTTGTTTTGTTGTAATCACTTTTTCATTTATTTACTTACATGGCATAACAACTGTATCAATAATAATTAAAAGTTCAGGGTCATCTTTTGAAAAATATTCTTTGTAAGTACAATAATAATAATTATACGAGAAATCTGACAATGTGTTCATATATTGCTAAAATGTTCTATACTCTATTTTTAATTATTCTTATTAAAAAAACAACTTACAACAAACATATTGATTAAGTACCTATATAGCACTTGTTTGTTAAAACAATTTACACAAAATAATGGTTTTATATCTATTTTTTTCGATTTTTTAGTAAATGGCCGTGGCAAGGTCAATAAGATAAGTATGCAGCGGTTTTTAAAAGAAGACATGAAAGGAAAGGTTATCCTCAATGTTCTGTTACCTCCATTGAACGATCAAAACAAAATTGTAACTTATAAGGTAAACAATGTTTTCAAAATTGTATTTATCCTTCTACACCAAATACACAATATCAGAACTGTTAAAACAATAGTAATTAAACTTAGACATAGATATTGAAAACACTGAACCAATTTATGTGAAATTTGGTACAAAGATAGTTTAGAGACGTGAAAGGAAATAGAATAGTTATTATGTATAAAATCCCACGGGAACGGGAACTGTGTGAATATTCATTTGATTGTTATTCGATTATTCGCGGCTGAAGTCGCGGGTGAAGATAATATCAGAAACATAATCTATTTATTTTAACCAAAGATATAGCCCAAACTTGATAAATTACCTCATCTTTCAATATAATATTATAAAAAGAAAAAAATTTCAGATAATGCCTCGATCCCAAAACGCTCACGCTATCGTACATGCTGGGTTCTTATACAAAATAAATACCTATGACAATAAAGTATCAGATTGTCGTATTGTATATGGCGGTCTTTCGACAGCATTTATCAGAGCAAATCTAACTGAAAGATATCTCATTGGTAAGAAACTGTTCACAAATGAGACGCTACAAGGTGCAATTAGTGTGCTAGATAAAGAAATGGTTGTGACTGAGAATCCTCCTGAACCGTCTGTGGAATATCGCAGGAAGTTGGGTTTAGGTCTGTTTTATAAGGTACGGTAATATTTTTTTATGCCTCTTATTGAGCTTGTCACCAGTAATCACGCTCTAAAAGAATATTAATACTACTTTTTAAAATGAATTACTAAGAATTGATGAATTAAAATCGTCATTTGAAAAACTCAATTTTCTTTGTTGTTATATTATATCTTGCCATATTTTGATCAACAAAAATTTAGTTTTATTGCAAAATTGTTTCTTATGAACATTCTGTTTGCTGTTTAAATGAAACTTTAGGAAAGGCAAATTTTTCTTCAGGGCTTACACATTTTTTTTATTTCAGGGCTTACTGTCACTCTGTCCACCGGATACATTGGCTCCTAAATACAGATCAGGATCTGTAAGAGTTCGGGAATCAAGAGGATTATCTGATGGAAGGCAAATATTTGATACGAACCCATCGCTATGGCCACTGAACCAACCTTCTCCGAAATTTGATGGTCTGGTAAGATACAAAAATGTTTTGATGGTCTGGTAGGACAGATAGATATGTTTTGATAGTCTGGTCATATTTACAAATAGGGAGAGATTGTTTTAATGATTGTAATTTGTTAATGTTGCATGCTGTATTTGTCTATAAGTGTGTACTGTGTATTACATCCATACTAATATTATAAATGCGAAAGTAACTCTGTCTGTCTGTCTGTTACTCAATCACGCCTAAAGTACTGAACCAATTTTCATGAAATTTGGTATGGAGGTATTTTGATACTCGAGAAAGGACATAGGCTACTTTTTATCCCGGGAAAATGACGCAATCCCGAAAACTCCACGGGAACTGGAACTATGCGGGTTTTTCTTTGACTGCGCGGGCGAAGCCGCGGGCGGAAACCTAGTTTACGATAATATATTATTTTTTATCAATTGTGTTATTTTCTGAAATGTAAACAAACGTAGTAACACAATAAAACAATATTCGGATGGTCTGTTAAAGATAGAAAGAGAGATAATATGTTCAACGATCTCTCTCTTTCTATGTTTGTAATGATGAATGTATTGTTTTAATTGTGCGTAAAAAAATAACAAAAGCCTTAATGTGCCTCACGTGATGTAAACACATGTGGGTTTGACGTAGTCACTGTATAATTAATATTAAGTACGCATTTTAGATAGTATAGTATCAATACGGTATAGTCAAATATCCATTATTCTATCCATTATTCATTGTTTTGTATACGTTATTACTTATTGCATATTTACAGATAAATTATATTTAATGGCTATATGTATGATATGCACAATACTCAAACGAAGAAAGAATTTTTATATTTTAATCATTTATGTAGGTATCTAGGTATTGATAGAATTTAATCAACGTTATAGATTAATTAATTTTTGTTTAACTGCTTTCCAATAGATCCGGTGTTTTATTACGTCAATTATAGGTAATTGAGGTCTTGTACAGGAAATTATAGCTAATTTGTTAACACTACCAATTTTTATTGGAATTATTGCAGACGTTTTAATTTATAAGGTTCAAGTACGAACACTTTGAAGATAACTAATTATGACAAATATTAAATACTGCTCGAGCTTCTTGCCAATTTCTTTACAGGAAATGTCTTTATGATATTGAGCATCCAGCACATATTATTTACAATTATATTAAATGCTATTTCAGGTTCAATGCGCGGGTGAGGCAAAATACACAGAAGACATTCCAGCTCTTCCGAAAGAAGTATTCGCTACTTTTGTTCTAAGTACTGTGGGTTTGGGAACAATTGAAAAGATCGACGCCAGCAAAGCATTAGTGAGTGAAATACTTACGTTACTCAAATATCTAAGCCTTAATACTAAAATATAAAAATAATTTTAAATTTTTTATGTATAGAAATTAATACGATGTTAATGTTTCGTTTTAACAAAGTTTACTTTTAAAACAATATTATTAATACCTAATGTTTTATTTCAGGCAGAACCAGGTGTCATAGCGTTCTATAGTGCTTCAGACATACCTGGCCAAAACAGTTTCACACCAGCGCCGAGCACGTTCTACACGGCTAACGAAGAATTTCTATGTGAAAGGGACGTAAAATATTACAACCAACCTGTCGGAATCATCGTTGCTGACACACAACAAATAGCTGATAGAGCCGCGACTCTCGTCAAAATCACATACACTAATGTTAGGAAACCAGTACAAGATGTTAAAGTAGCTAAAAACGATACAGATCGGAACACACTATTCTCATCTTCAAACGCAACTAAAACAGGGAACGATGTAGTGAAAGTAATAAAAGGAGAAAACACGTCTCGAGGACAGTATCATTTTTGTATGGAGACTCTTGTTTGTGTAGCACATCCTACTGAAGATGGGCTGAGAGTGTATCCAGCAACGCAATGGATAGATGCAGTTCACAGAGTGGTATCGAGAGTGTTGAATATTCAACAAAATAAGTAAGTACTTCATAAAAAATTCGATGAAAAATAAGCGAATTCATCAGTGCTTGAAACTGTACTGTTTTCTGGACTAAATCTTTAAATATTTTATTTCAGGATAGATGTTGCCGTAAGTAGATTGGGTGGTGCTTACGGATTAAAAATATCACGATCTAATCAAGTAGCAGCGGCTTGCAGTTTGGTGTCACATAAATTAAACAGGCCATGTCGGTTCATTCAATCACTAAGGACTAATATGAGAGCTGTTGGCAAAAGATTTCCATGTTCTACATCCTTTGAGGTATTTTCTTATCAAATTATAGTAACATTTTCAGTGATACCTTCTTATTTCTGTAATCAATAGTATGTTTCCTTTATAAAAATTGATAAATTCTTCTAACATTCACATTAAATCAATCAAGACATAAAGAGCGATAATTGTTTAAATTGTTCGTATTATTAAAAACGAATTATTCCTTAATAATCTTTAGGTCGGTGTAAATGCACAAGGAGCAATACAGTACAATAATTATAACTTATATGAGGATAACGGGTACATTGTAGACGAACCATTAACGATGCTTGGTGTTGACGTTTTCTATAATTGTTACGATAAAGCTGCTTGGGATTACAAATCCTACGATACCATCACAGATTCAACTTCTCATACATGGTGTAGATCACCAGGTTAGAATTCTTACATTGGAAATAATGTATTTTTGGTTGAGCAAAATAATTACTCGTTTTATTTACACAGGTTCCTTAGAAAATATTGCAATGGCTGAATTGTTGATGGAAAGAATAGCATATGAAATGAATCTTGATCCACTAAACGTTCGTCTCGCCAATTTGGACACAGAAAAGCATAATGATATCAACGAACTGCTAACCACACTGAAAAATAATTCCCAATACGAGGACAGAAAAGTTGCCGTTGATAAATTTAATTCTGAGAATAGATGGAAGAAGAGAGGATTAAGACACGCTTTCTTAAGATGGACTCCAGCCGGATCGCAATATTTTGAAGTGAATTTATCAGCTTATTTCGATGACGGTACGGTTGTTGTTACACATAGCGGAATCGAGATGGGTCAAGGAGTGAATACCAAGGCTGCTCAAGTGTGTGCATACTACCTCAATATTCCTGTAGAAAAAGTACAAATTAAACCTAACGATAATGTTATATCACCCAATGCCTTTGCAACGGGTGGAAGTATAACTTCTCAAAATGTGGGAATTGGTATTCAAAGATGTTGTGAGCAATTGCTGAATAGACTAGCACCTATTAGAGCGCAAATGGATAATCCAACGTGGGCGGAATTGATAAGAAAGGCGTATGATAATGAAGTGGATTTGCAATGTCACGCTATGACGGGTATGGCTGATGTACAAAATTACAATATATATGGCATAACTCTTGCAGAAGTGGAGATTGACGTGTTAACAGGAGAGTGGAATATAATACGAGTAGACTTGATTGAGGATGTTGGTCGTAGTGTGAATCCTGAACTTGATGTTGGTCAGGTAAAACATTTTATCTATTTAAACATTTTGTTGTCAGTTATTTACCTTGCTAAATTATTGATTTAATTGAAGCTGTAATTTGAAATGTTTCAAAACAGGTTGAAGGTGCATTTGTAATGGGTTTAGGGATGTGGACTACAGAAGAATTAGTATATGATGACACTGGAGAACTGCTCACAGATCGAACCTGGACCTACTGGGTACCACAAGCGAGGGATATACCACAGGACTTCCGGATATATTTTAGAAAGAAATCCTTTAGTAATGACGTTATTCTTGGAGCTAAAGGTAACTAATATAGTGAATTTGATTGGCATTAAGATTTGTTTGTTTTAATAGTCAGAGTCTATTTAGAATAAAACTTCTTTCAAACATGCTAAAACTTCCGTTAATAAAAATGTATTTTTTATAGCTACTGGAGAGCCAGCTACATGTATGGGGGTAGTTTTGCCTATCACTATGAGGGAAGCCATCGTGGCGGCCAGGCTGGACTCTGGGTTGCCTAGCAACCAGTGGTTTGATATAGGTAATTTCTTCTTCTATAAATTTCTATTTTAACATCGATGTTATTGTGATGTTTTATTTTAATTTAATATAGAAAATATTATTTTGAAAGTTCATTGATGAACTGATGATTTAAATTTTCATTTCAAATTGAATTTTAAGTCTTTATCGACCAATAATAATAGGTACATTACGATGCAATAATTGAGGTATTAACTTTCAGATGGCCCATATACTGTGGAGAAAATATGTCTATCGTGTGCTACCAGAAAAGAAGATTTTAAATTTTATTAATGGATTGGTTTTATGGTAAAATATAATAATTTTTTTGTTGTTGTTGGTACATTTTTATTGATCTCTATTTTTTATTTGTTACAAATGCGTCTTGATTATTATACGTAATCTTCTAACGAATTTATATTTATACAAAATATCTTTATTCATTAAAAATGTTCACAATTTTCCAAAAGATAAACTTTTCAATTTTACTTTCGTACGTAGAATCTACACAACTACACATACGTTTTTTCATTAAAATATGAGTTAGAAAACAATAAAATCCAACGGAATGGCTCTATTTCAACAAAGCCGGTACTATTTCCGGTTTTCGGTAGCAATTTACGTTCATATCCGGTGCCCTCTTCCTTCTTGTTTGAACAAAAAATTATATTCGATAGAAAACTTTGTTCGTAATACATTGAAGCTTTGAAACGGTAATGTTTGGAATATAAGCTAGTAAAGGGCGCAATGGATGTCGTTTTTGGGTTATAATAATTTCATGTACTCTATCATAATCAAAACAATATTATCTTGTTGTCTATGTTATTTAGTTGACAATACTTAATTGTGTACAACGATCAATTCTATAAAAGTTATATTCTTAAGATTATAGAGCTTTTGAGTTAAAATTTTTAAACATTTCAGAATTCATTCATCATTTTAGTTTTCATTTTAAAACTTTTATCTGTATATACTCTACTCTTTATTTCAATACAAATAACAATGTAAGCTATGAGAAAGCAAACCCAGCCGTAAGTCTAAAGAATAATAATCTTCTTCTTATATACAGGGTGTCCCACTTTTGGTATACTAAGCTCAAAGGAAGTTATAGTTTTGCATACGCTGAGTACGTAAAAAATAATTAAAAAATTCCAGACGCATTTTTTTTTCAAATAGATGAATTCTTAAAACTCTATGTGTACACCCATAACAAGCGAGCCGCCCAACTTTGCTACCAGCACGTGAGCTATCGTTTAAGATTATGTTTTCATAGATAAAATGCTCGTATTAGAGAAGCGGTATATGCCGGCTGCGCGAAGCTAGAGAAGAAAACATGGATTTTCAGGAAAAAATTAGCAAAAAATTTTGGACGTAATTTTTTTTTAAAGTATTTTTTACGTGATCAGTGTATGCAAAACTACAAGTTCCTTCGCGCTTAGTATACCAATAGCGGGACACCCTGTATAAAATTCTCGTGTCACAATGTTAGTCTGCATACTCCTACGAAACGGGTGGACCGATTCTCATGAAATTTTCTGTGCATATCGGGTAAGTCTGAGAATCGGCCAACATCTATTTTTCATATGTACCACGGGCGAAGCCGGGGCGGACCGCTAGTAATTTTATAAAAATACGACGCTGGTCGATGTTTCTTTATAACAATAATATGCATAGTTCGATACACTTTCAAATCAAGTAAAAATACAACAAACACATACTTGGCTTCCAATGTTGTGTTGCTGCCAAGTATCTTGATTAAATCTTACAAAAGTTTTAAAGTTCAATATATTATTCTTCGTGTTCCTGGCGATTGTGTCGACAAGGTTAACAACAAGATGCATTCATAGAAGAGCACAAATACATATTATGTACTGTGTTATTACAGTCAAAAATTAATATGCTATACATATTTTTATTGGATGCAACTTGTCATTTACCATGATTATTAATTTTAATTTTATTTATTTGTATTTATTTATTGCCGGGCAGTATTGCCCATTTATTGTTAGTACCTAGTACTTATTCCAGTGTTAGTAAAACTGAGACAGTAACTAGGTGAGCAATAAATAAATTATTTTGGAAATTCGCTAATTAAGACGACGAAAAGAAGAGGATGTAACTGGTAGTAGTCTAGAACCATTAGTATAATATGTATAGTAGGTACCATTATTTTTGACTAACAAAAACTTATTATACCTACTTCTCGCGAACGAAACGGGCAAACTATTTCCTTTGACGACGCGGTTGGCGCAGTGGTAAAGTAACTGCCTACTGAGCCGACGGTCCCGGGTTCGATCCCCGGTCAGGGCAAATATTTGTGTGATGAACTCAATTATTTGTTCTTGGGTCTGGGTGTTATTATCTATATATGTATTTATTAAATATTATAATTATCGTCGCCTAGTACCCACAACACAAGCCTTAATTGAGCTTACTGTGGGACTAGGTCGATTTGTGTAATAATGTCCTATAATATTTATTTATTATTTATTATTATAAGACCATTGAGTTACTATGTAGGTACATAAGACGTTAATCAAAACTAATGATTGAAATGGATAAATCCTTATTGTATCAACCGGGCTCAGTGGGAGCAGAACAATCTTTTATAGGAAATAGAAACAACCCTTGTAACAAGATTCAATCACAAGAAATCCGGTTGCTTATTGTTTCCACGCTTTCATATTTTTGCTCAACTTGTGCTGAAAAAGTATGTGTGTTTTATTGTAGGTGTTATTATTTTCTATGTATAGTATAAATTGGTATTAATGTTTAGCTATCAGATAATTTATCTGCCTTAGTATCAATGATCGTAATAATTTTCTAGCTCTAAAGCAACGCTATAAGGCGAAAGAAGCAGAATCGATTCTAACTTTAACTATAGTTTTAACTATAGCTTTACCGAATATTAATCTTAAAAAAATAAAGGTCACGGTAGTCTTCAAACTGATAACATACTATTTTCTTTTATTTAGCAAATCTTAAGCTTTGTAGCAAGCCCATAAAAGACTGACTTTTAAATATGTTCTTAAGTTCCTTATTATTTTCCACAAGGCTTACACTCTCAATCGACGCCATGAAGGCGACAGGAACAATATTTCAAACTGGGGAATATTTAAAAATTCTCAACAAAAACTTATTCGAACTTTAAATAAAACGCAACAAAGACGAAGCGAAGCGAGCGCGTTAAAGCGAAAAATCAGTTTCATTTTGCCTTCACCTACAGAATAAACGGCACTTTAATATTCCGTAACGAGCGTTAAGATTAAATATTCTTTGCTAATTTTAACTCTGTAATATCTTGCAGTTAAAGTGTACTTAACCCTATCTTTTCCCTGCCAACTAATATTAAAAACGTGAAAGTTTGTAAAGGAATGCACTCCACCTGTATTGTTGTTAGGTCTTTCAAAAACAGGACAAATGGTAAAGCCCATTCGACTATAAAATCATCGGCGTAATACATAACTGAACTTTTATAGGCGCATAATAAAATTAGTATCTACGTTAAGGAGAAAATAAATGTGTTTTACAAAGACATATAACGCAATTTTTATCTAAGTAATACCTAATGAGAAAGTTTCAGATTATAATTATATAAACTGTTTTTGTAAGATAATCAACTATACTAGCCACTGGCACATAAAATATACTGAACTACTGGCGCTATATGTTATTTTAACATACTTTATTTTATCCGAGCGAGCGGTGACAAATCAAACTCATGAATCTCTGCTCAGCCGTTCTATATAACCAGATATGTAGGTATATATTTTGATGTTACTAATACGACCCTCGATTCTATTATCATCCTTCTATACATAAACCAAGGATCAGTCGTAAATCATATTTTATTTCATCCCTCAAAGGAGGGACCGGAAATAATGCAAATCGCCAAAACCGGAAATAGAAGCTCGTTATGTTGAAATTAATCCAGTCTATAATATTAATTATATTACTAACCCCGGTTTTACCTTTGTTAAATGGGATAAATAACATCCCATGTGGAAATTCAAATTATAAACTAGTAATAGACTAACTCCAATGTAAGTTATAAGTTATAAGTAAAGTTGTAAGTTTGAGCAGTGCGGGTAAAACCGCGGAGCGAAGCTAGTTATTTATATTGATAGAATTGTTAGGGATTGTTTAAATCCATACAAATAAATAAATTTTTCAGTCCCTGTTAATAAATTAAAACGTATTTCTTGATATACCTAAGTTATTACAAGTGGTACTGTTGATGTTGTTCTTTTAAAAGGCATATAGGTAACCAATTATAATTATTATCATTGCGAGTTGGTCGCTTTTAAAGGTGATACTTTCACTTGCACATACCTGTTTTATAAACAGTGACTTTTAACCTTTCATATTTTCGCACTTAACATTTTTTTAAGTCAAGAGACTCAAGACTCTTAAACTTTTGATATATAGTAGATACTAGATTTCCGCCCGCTGCTTCGCCCGCTTTTTCAAAGGAAAACCCGCATAGTTCCCGTTCACGTGGGATTTCCGGGATAAAACCTATCCTATGTGTTAATCCAAGTAACCCTCTATATGTGTGCTAAATTTCATTGTAATCGGTTCAGTAGTTTTTACGTGAAAGAGTAACAAACATCCATACATCCATACATCCTTACAAACTTTCGCCTTTATAATAGTATTAAGATATTAAGATTATGTAGGTAATCCATATATTATAATCCTATCTTACTTGCCATTATTGAAAAAACAACTTTCCATCCAAAATAATTGTAAATTCGAACCAAAGTTCCCGAGACTAGCGCGTTCCAACAAAGAGATATTCACATTATTGATGTTTTTTAACCGACTTCAAAAAAAAAGGAGGAAGTTATCATCAATTCGGCCGGTATGTTTTTTTTTTATGTATGTAACCCGATTACTCCGAGGTTTCTGAACCGATTTACGTGATTCTTTTTTTGTTCGATGCGGGATGGTGTCTAATTGGTCCCATAAAAATTTTATTCGGATAGGCCCAGTAGTTTTTATTTTATGAGCATTTTTGTCTGTATATTTGTAAATGTTGCAAGTGCAAGTTTGAAGTCGGTTGTTTTTAACGCAGTTATCACTTGTTTTTTACCATAGGTTAATAATAACAAATAAGGTCTGGATAAATGTGGGAATAAATTCAATAAAATACAAACAACTTGAAAAACATATTTATTTTATTTTCATAAACTTTACAGTGTCGTATAATTTTAGACACATGATATCATATCTTAACAACATTTAATTAACAAACTTAAACTTAACTAAAATTAATAGAACTTAAAATCTTCTTTTCTGGTGGCACATGACAGGCAAATCTTCTCTAAAGTGTATGGTCCATCTGAAAACAAATTCATTATCAATACTAAAAACATAATTAATGCGAAAGTTTGTATGTTTGTTACTCAATTGCGACAAAACTGGCATTTTGATGAAAGTATTTGTAGTTAGAGAAAAACTAAATCGCGGGACAGCTGATTGTATTCAATACATCTATACTATCTATATACTTCTATACTAATATTATAAAGAGGAAAGGTTTGTAATTATGTATGTATGTATACGTATGGTTTTCACGCATAAACTACTGAACCGATTACAATGAAATTTAGCACACATATAGAGGGTAACTTGGATTAACACATAGGATAGGTTTTATCCCGAAAATCCCACGGGAATGGGAACTATGCGGGTTTTCCTTTGAAAGCGCGGGCGAAGCCGCAGGCGGAAATCTAGTATCAATGTAAAATTTACATTACGTTATTTTTGGATGAGATTATTATTCAATAAAAATTCTTCATTTCATTAAAAAAACTGGTCCCAAAGCTTTTGCATTAAAAAAAAGTCTACCGAATAATTAAAACTAAAACAACGCTGGAAAAAATAGATACACATTTTCAATTACGTCCTTACTAAATAAGTTCATATAATCTTTAACTAAATGTTAATGAAATGTAAATTAATATTTACACTAAATTACTATTTTATTATCAAAGTAAAGCCGTAATATATCATGTTATTATCATACAACCTAGGATTTGCATGCATTAATTAAATTGGTACGATGATCAATGATGCGATATTTAATTTGATACAAATAACTCAATTGCACGGATGACACATTATATTCGCATGTAATTACAGCAAAGGGTTTTATTATTACATTAATTCTGAGTAAGCTTAGTTTTGGATTCAAAATAACGTATAATCTGAAAACTAAGTCTGAAAATATAAAATCAACATAGTCTGTTCTAAACTTAATATGTACGTTGTTATTATACAAAACAAGGACAAAACTGCGTAACATATTTTAATGTCATTCGATTTTCTGAAAATTTTAATCCATGCAGCAAAAGTAGATACTATTGATTAATATTATTCAATTCCTACAGATCATACACAATAATTATAGACGAAATAAAAAAAAGCAAAGATTACCTATATTAAACCACTGGTTGCTAGGCAACCCGATTTCTTGCCTGGCGGCAACAATGGCCTCCCTCATTGCTATCGGCACTACTACAGACATGCAGGTCGCTGGTTCACCAGTAGCTGTAAAAAAATAGGATAAATTTAAAGCATACAAAATGATTGTATTAATTCTAAAAGGTCAGAAGATTATTATTAGTAGAAGTTGATCTGGGAGACCGGAGAAGACAACATTTACCTGACTATAACAATTTATTATATTGGAATGCTTGGAATGTATCAATCTAACAAGTCCTATCGATTATCCATTTAGGACAAGTAATTGTTAGTGTACAAGGATCTTAATGAAAAGGTAAGGGTGCACTCACACACATCAGTCACCGTCAAGTCACCGATGACTGATCGGTGACGGTTCGTGTACGTATCCACAAACACCAGTCACCGTCATGTTGTCCGTCAGTCACGTCGCCGGTTTGACTGAATCATTGAACACATACATCAGGTTAGTCAGTGATTAGACGTGTGTCACGCTAGAGAACATGTAGCAATTGACGGTAGCATGACGCTGACTGAACTGAGACGTGACGGCACCGGGTGAGTGGGGATAAAAGTATGATACATGTATGGAAAGATTATTTGACGTGCCTGACCGGTGACGTCACTGATAGATTTCGTGCCGGCGACTGTCGTGTGGGAACAGAGTCATACTAGAACTATTGATACATATTTTTTTAAAATCCTGTCCGGTGACGTGCCGTGACGGTGACTGATGTGTGTGAGTGCACCCTTAGTCAGATTTTTATGGCAATAAAAACTTTTTGTAAGCAGCTTTTAAATGCAATGCTGAGTTAAATTAAATTTAAAATCGCATCAAATCTCTTAACACAAGTAATTATGAGATAAATAAATCAGACGTTACTATCTTTTAATTCAAAAAGACATACCTTTTGCACCAAGTATAACTTCATTACTATAGGATTTCTTTCTAAAGTAGATCCTGAAGTCCTGAGGTATGTCCCTCGCTAGCGGAACTTTGTAATTCCAAGTTCTATCGGTCAACAGTTCTCCAGTGTCTTGATCGTATTTTAACTCTTCTGTTGTCCAATATCCCAGACCCATAATAAATGATCCTTCAACCTGTTATTGAATTTTTTTTTGTCAAATTGTGTTTATGTATTGCAAGTAATTACATCATAAAGTACTTATCAAAAATTCAGTTACAAAATATTATAGTATATTAGAGTATATTTAGTGTTTTAAAAGTATTGTTTTATGAAATTAAAATTAACTTTCTCGTCAGTCAATACATCCATTCATTAATTTAAATTGCATAGAAAGAGAAACTGTTCAGTCGAAGATTTTGTGAAATCAAAAATGTTGAGAAACATACCTGTCCAACATCAATCTCAGGATTCACACTCCGCCCCACGTCTTCAATCAAATCTACTCTTATTATATTCCATTCTCCTGTTAAAACGTCGATCTCTACTTCAGCTAACGATATTCCATATATATCATACCTTTGAGTATCAGCTATGCCTGTTGTAGCATGCACTTGTAAATCCACTTCGCTTTCAGAAGCTTTTTTTATTAATTCATTCCACGTTGGATTGTCCATTTTAGCTTTGATAGGTTCTAATCTTGTTTGTAATTCCTCACAACACTTTTTAATACCAATTCCCACATTTTGTGTTGTGACACTAGCACCCGATACAAAAGCGTTCGGGGAAATAATGCTATCGTTTGCTTTAATTTGCACTTTTTCTATTGGCACTTTCAAATAATATGCACACATTTGAACAGCCTTGGTATCTATACCTTGACCCATCTCAATGCCACTATGTGTTATAACAATTGTACCATCGTCAACATACACGGATAAATTAACTTCCAAAAATGGAGATAGGAATGGTGACCATCTTAAAAACGAATGTCGTAATCCTCTTTTCTTCCACCTGTTTTCTGAATTAAATTTGTCAACAGCAACTCTTCTTTCGTCATATTGAGAGTTCGTTTTAAGTGTATTTAATAGTTCCGTGATATCTTTAGCATAGTTTACTGTATCTAGATTTGCCACACGAACATTGATTGGATCTAAGTTCATTTCGTATGCTATTCTTTCCATCAACCATTCAGCATTGGCTACATTTTCTAATGTACCTATTACCATTTAATAAATAAATTAAATATCGTTGAATAAAATTATGTGATGCAAATTAAGCATTGTCTTTTCGTCGTCTTTGTTGGATATTAAAAATAAATATATTTACTTACCAGGTGATCTACACCATGTATTAGAGGTTGTGTCCGTGACTGTATCATATACTTTAAAATTCCAAGGAGATTTATCGTAGCAATTGAAATAAATATCAACTCCAAATAGAGTAAGAGGTTCATTAACTACATATCCATTATCTTCATAAAGTTCCATATTATTGTATTGTATAACTCCTTGTGAATTAACAGCAACCTAAAATTGTTTCAATTTGAATTGTTAAATTGGTCTTTTAATATATTTCAAGACCGCCATCTTAATAATTTGAGTATCTATTGTATTAATTATTATTTTCAAAAAAAATTACCTCGTAATCATTTGAACAAGGCAGCCTTTTGCCAACCGCACGCATATTTGTTCTAAGAGATTGTATGAATCGACAAGGTCTGTTTAATTTATATGAGACTAAACTGCAAGCTCCTGCTACTTGATTTGGTCGAGATATCTTCAACCCATAAGCACCGCCAAGCCGTCGAACAGTTACATCAATCCTGTAATGGATACACATAATATCATCGCTATTATACTTCATCTAAATATATTTGAGTCTTAATGAAATCCATTCGTAATTTTAGCATTACATTTTTTGTTTAAAAACAATTTTTACGTGAACATAGACATTGTTAGCATTATAGTTTTTAACAAACTTACTTATTCTGTTGAATTTTAAGTACTCTTGAGACTATTTTATGCACTGAGTCTATCCACTGTGTAGTAGCATACACTTTTAGCCCTTCTTCTATTGGATGTGTAACACAAACCAGAGTCTCCATACAAAAGTGGTACTGTCCATATATAGTATTCTCTCCTTTGAACACTTTGGCTATATCAGCGCCAGGTTTCGTAGCGGTAGCAGAAAAAAATATTTTATTTCTCTTTGGATCTTTTTTAGCAACTTTGATATCTAGAACTGGTTTTCTCACATTAGTGTATGTAACTTTGACGAAATGAACAGCTTTATTGGCTATATCTTGTGTTTCGGCGACAATAATTCCGAGAGGTTGGTTATAATATTTAACCTCCTTTTCACATAAGAGCTCTTCGTCGCTCATGAATACAATATTTGGTCCAGGCGTAAAACTGTTTCGACCTGGTATATCTGAAGCTGAATAGAATGCTATTACTCCTGGCTCCAGCTGAAAAGGTTATATATAAATTAAAATACATAAAAGTAATATTTTTCGTTATTATAATCATAAAGATAATATTATCTAAAATATAATCATAATAATGCAAGTCGATATATTGCCCATACGTTATAAATGTAACATAAACATAGTTTGAAACTAAAGTCATTAAATATTCTTTAATTTCTTATAATACATACTAGCGGAAAACTAAGTATTAGAATAAAGAATTATCACTCACAAGAGCCTTACTGGCGTCAATCTTTTGAATAGTTCCCAATGCAACAGTAGATAGAACGAAAGCAGCAAATACTTCTTTGGGAAAAGAAGGAATGTCATCTGAATACTTTGCTTCACCAGCGCATTGCACCTAAAAATTCAAACAATAATATAGACCATTAAAACGTACAAACAAAGTCTAAAAGGTATGAGGATGAAGATGAGTGAGTATATTGAATTTAATATTAGAATAAAATCTTTACAACTTTATTACAGAGTTCTTCATCAACTGCTTAACGTATAAACTTGACGACATGTACCTATTTGACTTGACGATATAACTGTAAAACTGTTATAAAAGTAAACCAGATCTAAACCTTAAAAATATCACAGCATTAATATTTTAAATTGAATAAGTAACACAGGTAAAGTGCAATACTTACTAGTCCATCCACTTTCGGCAAAGGCTGGTTGAGAGGCCACAGCGATGGGTTAGTCTCAAATATCTGCTTGCCATCTGATAGAGACCGTGATTCTCGAAGTCGAACGGGTCCAGATTTGTAATGGGCTCCTAAAATTTCTGGTGGACACAGCGACATTAAGCCCTGAAACATTGT